>CAUYOR010160000.1:0-22204 GCA_963573925.1 Callimico goeldii | reverse complement strand
CCAGGCTGGAGTGCAATGGCACAATCTCAGCTCACTGCAACCTCCGCCTCCTGGGTTCAAGCAATTCTCCTGCCTCAGCTTCCCAAGTAGCTGAGATTACAGGGACCCGCCACCACGCCTGGCTAATTTTTGTAACTTTTTTAGCAGAGACGAGGTTTTGCCATGTTGGCCAGCCTGGTCTCAAACTCCTGACCTCGGAATCCACCCGCCTCGGCCTCCCAAAGTCCTGGGATTACAGGCATGAGCCACCGCGCCCGGCCTTAAGAATTATTAGTATGAAGCGATCAGTAATAATTCTATCCGCTGAATTTTTAAATAATTCAGGATAAACTGGCTCCGCTGAGTTCAGGCTTATCTTTGGAGAAAAAAACACTAGGTTTGAAGCAATGTTAGCTATAGAGAGTACTGCAGGATATATCTGTAGCTATTGCTTCAAAACAGTTTTGAAAGACAAATTGTGTTTCAGCCTCTAAGCAGTATTTGCAAGTAGCAGGGGGACCTGCTCTAAAACTTACTTACTAAACAAATAGCAGGGGGACCTGCTCTAAAACTTACTTACTAAACAAGTAGCAGGAGGACCTGCTCTAAAACTTACTAAACTACCAACACTTTTCCCTCCACTTTACTTAATTAGAAATTAGGGATTCCAGCTCCAAATAAATCTTCTTCTGTCACAACCCAATAGATTATAGAATCTGTTTTTGTGTGTATCAAGTCTGGTCATAATTTTCTTATTTTCTTTTCAATTCTCACTGCCAGCAAGGATAGCCTGGGCCACCTGGGGGCCAATGCTAATCCTCACAGCTTCATCCTGCCATCTAAAACTCCCAAAGCACTGGGGTGCACTGCAGGGGAGTGGGCTGCTTTGGTCACACAAACACAGGTATTCATCCCCCAAGTGTCCTTTCAAAATGAATGAAATGCATATTTAGCAATGTGAATGTGACAAATATTTTTATGACCAGAAGGAAACTTTGGAATCAAGGCTTTTAGATAACTAACCTTCAATAGTCACCTCAACTTCAGGGTCCTCACTTGTTTCTGAAGGGACATGTTGAGTAGAATCTTGAAAAAAATAAAATTCTAAAATGACATTCATTATTAAGCATTTTTCCATCTGTTCCAACATTGTACTGATTTGATACTCCAAAAGCAGCCTACTGTAAAAATTCACTGGCATTTAATTCATTTCATATTTATGAAATTAAAAGTTGACCCTTTTCATTATCAATAGGGATAAAACAAAACAAAAATTAGAAAAACTCTGGAAAAAATTTAGATAATAACATGTTACCTGCAGAAATTGACTCAAAAAATTCCATGGCCTTGGAGGAATGAGGATATGACAAATTCACAATGAATTTCCTGCCACAGCTACGAGATGCTCAGATAGAAACAAATGCTTTCTGCTGTGATTAGGATTTCTCCCCTCCTTTCAGAAATGTGAGCAGTAGTTTCTACTGTTCAATAAAACCACAACCCAGGCTTTGCAATGGAGACCTTCATATCAACAGACTGAGTGTCACAGGTGCATACAGGACTGTATCCTCTCGCTTTGTATGCAACGTATTTCAAAAATTTACAAAGTTCATTCAGATTTGTTCCTACTCAAGACAAATGTACATCAGAATGTTAGTGCTAGAAGCTTAGCTAGAGAGTATTTTCATTAGTTCTCTTTCATTGTGCAAAGGTTGAGAGATTAATTGATTTGCCAAAGATTATGTTTACTTGTTAGTGAAGGAATAAAGGCCAGAACCCAGACTTGATTGACTTTGTTAACACTGGAATATGACAGTTAAAAGGTCCTAAAAACGAAGTCTTCAGGGTGCAGTACCTGCCGACGGGGCTGCAAGGCTTCGAGTCATCGGTGCTGCCTGATGAACCCTCGGACTGCACGTGTGCAGATACCTAGGTTCTGTTGTTCTAAACCCCGCTCACTCAATGCTGAAAACTCTGTCTCAGAGAAAATACCCACCTCCACACAGTAAAGCATACAACATCCACCCACACGATCTATAAAAAGGGCTGACAGGGAAATGTAACCAACTGTTTAAAATGAGCATATCAGTATTTCTGCAAGAAATGTATTCCAGGGAGAAACCTTAATTCTATCACTGAATTTGGAGAAACCAGTCTATATTCGGGGACCGTAAGATTGCCTTTCTCTCAAAGAAGGTAAAATGTCAAACAAATGATTTTTTTAATTAAAATGAAACTGTAAATGCAATGGAACATAACCAGTTACAGAAGAGACTCCTCTTTTTATTCTAGAAAAATAAGGTATCACATGACCAATTTATGAGAGAAATCATTCTAAAACAAGAACCAGTTACCTTACCAGTCATTTCCCTTGGGAGAAATCTACAAAAATTTGTGTGGAACCATTCAAACCACTTAGAAGCCGGAAGCCACCCTGCATGGTAACAGTTCAACTCAGGATTCTAATGAAAAGATCTGTACCTCAGTCAGGTGTTCTGTCCTAAAACCAAGGCTGTAGAGCCGGCAAACTGACAAAGTCGTTTATGGAGTAGTTACAGGTATAAAATAAAGGGAGAAAATTTCTCCTTTATAAATTTTATGTAGACCATATTCTTACCTGACTAAAAGACGAGAAGCATTAAAAAGTACATTTG
Organism: Callimico goeldii; assembly: GCA_963573925.1. NCBI lineage: Eukaryota > Metazoa > Chordata > Mammalia > Primates > Cebidae > Callimico > Callimico goeldii. The sequence continues at coordinate 19,571 of CAUYOR010160000.1, read as the reverse complement.
AAAATAAAATACAAATGGAGCTAGTCATTTTCTTTCTGAAACACTGAAGCTGTTCTTCCTTAAAAGATCTTTAATATGGCACGAGAAAACCAGGACAAAAAAAGAGTAGCATTTTGCATGATGAAGAGTTTTACTTACCGCTGAGTTTTCATTCCCATAGGCTTTATTAATCAGTATGGTCAAAGAGGCATATTACATCTTAGAACTTAAAAAAAAAATAACCTGTTGGCCAGGAAGGAATACCAAAGGAATCGCCTTTGATTTCCAAAGGAGGTGTTTTAAGGATACCAGAATCTATGGAATAAACATCCAACCAATACTGTAAAATATGCAATCTTTTTCTCCTAACCTTCTGCTGGTACTTCCATTTCTGTGCCTTCGTTGCCCTCTGAAGAATGATGGCTTCCTAAAAAGAAAATAAACAACGTATAATAAACCAATATAAACTGGCAAGGAAAGATCAAAGAGAATCTAGGTCACAATGCAAATAACACGGGACGTAATAAACATCTGCAGAAGGATCGTCGAACCCTTCAGAGTTCGTTCAAACAACGCTTTCTAACTCGGGAAAGAACACAACGCTTCTATTTGGAAGCTCAAAAAATTATTCTAAAATACAAATACAAAGCAGACCTAAGTAGTTTTGGGGATTTAATATGAGTTACTGTAACAACATGATAATATTACTGGATACTGGAATCTGAGGAAGCACAACTGCGCTTCAAGTACCATGCTCGGCTGTCAATGACACACACACACACACACGCACACACACACGCACACGCACACACACACACACACACACACACACACACACACACACACATCAGAGTGAATGCTTGCCATGCTCAGACACTTAACTCTATAAATAAGTAAATAAGTTCAGGGTTTGCTGTGAAACGTTTCCTGCTTTCCATTTTCACTATGGTGAAAGCCATAGAAACTCAATCCCCATAATTTCATCAAAGTTGTACTTAAAGGAAACTTGTAAGTTAAAATTTAAGATACTACCTTTAGTCTCAAAAGCATTTTAAGTCAGGTAATATAATTGCCTGCTTCTAAAAACTGGAACATAAAGCAATGGTCAGTTAGGCGGTCACAAGGTCAACAGGCTCGTCCCACTAGAGCAGAAGTTTCACCCGCGAATAGGAAAGAAAGACTAAGACATCAGAGAGCCACTTAGGATGAAGAACCCAAGCTGCCCCCTCATTTGCATTCTCTGTCCTCAGAGGTCTGAGCCACTAACGTGGAAAAAATGGAAAAACACTGCCTTTAAGTATAAATAAAAACATATCACCTATCAATAAGAACACATCGCTTGGGGGAAAGGGAAGCAGATGCTCATTTATTTTGTCTTATCTGTTGATAACTAAATTCAGAAACTATACTAAAAGTAAGATCTAAGTTATAAATATATTTTCTCTTGTATTTTAAAGAGCAAGGCTTACAGTCTGAAAAACTGTGCTTTGGTGGCTGATATCCTCGAATTCAAAGTACCATACTGAGGTCTTATCTTCTGGTTCTCAGCAGCTCGCTTTATCGTGTCACGATTATCTGGGGATTCATTTCCACTTCATGCCGTGGAAACTCACCTGAACTCAAAACTCTAGGGGAATCTGTAAACCTATACCTATGAGTCAATCATTTCTAAAATATGCTTTCTCTACACACTTCCTTTCTCTTTTTTTAACCTTAACCCTTGAATTTATGGAGCACTAAATTCTTTGACTATAAAATCAAAAAATAAAGAGATGTCAGGTCAAAGGAATGAGAGCGAAATGACAAGGCCAGTAGTTACAAAGCAGAATTTCAGTAAAGAATAACAGTTAAGATGGTTGCTCATGTAAGCAATAATTCCGTACGGCTTTTAAAATCTCAAATAAACACATTTACATTATATGCTAAACCTAACGAAAATACATCTTATGTGCTCAAACCCAGAATAGATAGAAATAACAGCCACAACTAATAGCCTATGAGTATCAAGTTTGAGCACTATAAAAAATTCCAAACGAGGTAATCAATTCAAAACTTACAGATTAACAAGCACTATTTCAGAATCCTTCTAAAGACTGAGTATCAACATGACGTTATCAATATTTGCATTACTATACTATTGTACAACAGTAACCTGACCTCTGACCATTCTGAGATAAGGTATAAATGTGTACTTTACCTTCAATAGGAAAGTGTGTCATGTACCCATTTCGAGATTCATTACTAGATTCACAAAAGGGAAAATTTATTTTGAAAAATTGTTGTTTGTGAAGTTCATTTATATGTTAAAAAAAGGGCAATACATTTTTTTTCCTTTTCCATTTAGAAAAGCAATGCTATACTTAATAAATATTAAAACACAGTCTGTGCAAAATAAGGCAACATTCAATACGAACAGTATGTGGGAAAACGGAAGTGAAAAGATTCTACCTTGCAAAGGCTTCGATAGGGGGTGTTTTTCATCAACATCATCGGTTTCAGAAGGGCCTGCTTTGGGATACAAAGATAGTACTTCAAAAGTAATCCCCCCCAAAAAATGTGGGGTGACTTTAGTGAACAAATTTGGGTGAGATACATGGGATGGCCTTTTTATAAATAAAAAAGAAAAAATTAAAAAAAAAAGACTGACAAAATGAGCAATGTCAATTTATGGTCTTAGTGAATGGAAAAATATAATCAGGTAAATTCATATATAAACGTCAAAAGAAACTTTGAAGATGACTGGACATATGAATTGAATGGCAATGGTATGTCTAAATGGAAGATGTGGGTTTTTTAAAACAGTACAATGTTCATAACAGCAAACTGTAATTTTTACTTCATACAGATTACAAATGCAGGTTTATCTTACAGGTGTATCTGTTTCTTCTTTGGCAAATATTAGCTTACTCTTTTGTCATACTGAAGAAAAACGCAGAACCAAATGTTATATACTTTTCTTAAAATCTCTAAAATAATGTAAGCTACATCGTTGAATCTCCATTGAAATAGAAACGTGACAAACTAAAAGCTATTCATTCATTCTCCCTTTCTCCCAGCACCATAGCACTTTTCTAATAGGGTTCTTTCCAAAACACAGAAAGTACTCTGACTTAAATTCCACTTCACAAACTGCTACATTTGACAACATATTTTCATGTTATCACCAAACTTTTTAATGATTAAAGTCATAATCGTTTTTAAATAGAAAACAAAACATTGTGTTTTCAATGGCTATTTAACATATAACACATTTTGGCATTAATATGACCACTGATCAGTTAACTAACTCTGGAGAGAATTGGGAAAACATCTTAAGTCGTTTGAAAGGCTTCATTCACTAAAGCATAAGAAATTTCACAAAGATACACCAAACTACACATTACAGTCAAAGGACACATCAGAGAAAAAAAACCAATTGCATGAGAAATAAAGAAATAATTTCTATTTGGAATCTCAAAGAAGAGCAGGTCTTTGAATGAAGACTCCTAAATTCAAATGCTAGATCCACTGCTTCCTAGTCTCCTGACTCTGCATAAAACATACAGAATTCATGTGAAGGAAGATGTGCTATTTACAGGATTTAAAAACGCAACATTAGTTGAGGCTACTAATTGACGTCTAAGTACTGCTTTTGCTGCTCTTCACAAGTTTAACTATGTGGCATTCTCAGTATTCTAGTCTCAGTATTTTTAATGAGACTCTCATTAAGTCAATTACAAGCATGCTTCCTAGGATTCCTACTGCATACGTTTTCTATTAATAATTTAATTTCAGTATGTTTGGAGAATTTATTGAGACAACCTGTGAACAAGTATATAGTCAATTTTTGTAAATAATTCATGCTTTGCAAATAAACTTATTTCCTGGGTATACGGTTTTCTAGAGTTAAATGTTAACTGTAGTTAAAATATTCTATTTAACATATAAATATTATAAAAGTATTCATCAGTTAGATATATCATTGCTTAAAATCTCCCGCATGACTGTACGTATCTATAGAGACTTATAAATTCATCAGAATTTATACATACTTTTACTTTTGATGACACATTTTTAGGCACATACAAACCAGTGGTTGTTATATCAACTTAGTGACTGATTTCTTTAACCATGACACAGTCTTTTTCTACCCCTGCTACTACTGTTTTGGCCTTCGATATTGCTAAACTACATTCTTTTGAATTGGTATTTACTCAGCATACCTTCATGTATCACTCTACTTTCAAATTATTTAATGTCGCATATTTGAATTGTATTCACCCTAAAATAGGTAGCATACATAACCTTCACCTCTCAAATGCTAGAGGTACCCACCACTCATTGTGAAAACCAACACATTCCCGACACAATTGAATACCACTATTTTACAGGAGCACAGAGAAACAGAAAAGGTTTTAGAAGAAAACATAAACGTCCTTTTATAGAAGAATAAAAATTAAACTGTATTATAATCACACAGTATAACTACCATGATTTTTTATTTTTTTTAAGACGAAGTCTCACTCTTGTCCCCCACGCTGGAGTGCAATGGCAGTGATCTCAGCTCACTGCCACCTTCACCTCCCAGGGTCAAGTGATTCTCCTGCCTCGGTTTCCCGAGTAGCTGAGATTACAGGCACCTGACACCAAGCCCGGCTAATTTCTGTATTTTTAGTAGATATGGGGTTTCAACATGTTGGCCAGGTTGGTCTCAAACTCCTGACCTCAGGTGATCCGCCTGCCTCGGCCTCCCAAAGTGCTGGGATTCCAGCTGTGAGCGACTGCACCCGGCCCATGATAATATTAATGAACTATATTATAATCACACAGTGTAACTATCATGATGATATTATTAAATCTACTTGTGACGAAATAGGTATCTCTTGAAACCTAAATTGAGTGACAGACTAAAGTCAAAAACATATAGAGTGTTACCACTGTGTAGGCTTAGTTCAGGAAACAGCATATATAAAACTATGTGCATGGACGTGACTGACACACACACTCACACACTCTCAGTCCCAGGAAAATATTTGTGTAGTAAAGCACAACATCACCGTCAGGAAGGAGAATTCTCAATTTTATTTTTTGTCTAAATCAACAAATTTTTATTCAAGGAATTCCATGTTGTGTTTTCTTCCATTTCCATCAAGGTCACTTTAGATCCTCTAAAGAGCTGGAGTGAAAAGATTTCTCTTCAAGTTAGCCGCCCCCCCTTTTTTTTTAAGGTGGAGTTTCGCTCTTGTTTCCCAGGCTGGAGTGCAATGGCGCCATTTTGGCTCACCACAACCTCCGCCTCCTGGGTTCAGGCAATTCTCCTGTCTCAGCCTCCTGAGTAGCTGGGACTACAGGCACGCGCCTGCATGCCCAGCTAATTTTTGTATTTTTGGTAGAGACGGGGTTTCACCTTGTTGACCAGGATGGTCTCAATCTCTTGACCTTGTGATCCACCCACCTTGGCCTCCCAAAGTGCTGGGATTACAGGCTTGAGCCACCGCGCCCGGCCAAGTTAGCCCTTTTTAATGAAACTGATGCTTATTTTAATCCAGTTGTCCTGTCAGCTCATAATTCTTTTATTTTTGCTTCTGGCATCTCCTTTTGATATGGATACACTGATGAAGACTTCAAAATTCACCAAGAATCTTTGGGATCTAATTTCTTTAGGGTCCTTTATACTGTAGTGGTTGATTGGCCTGGTTCTCAATTTGACACCCTCCCTTAACATGAATGAGTTCAAGTCATGTTCCTAAGTGATCACACTCAAGAATAGTCCAGATGTGTGGGATATGCCGATACCTTTCCCTCCAGACATCGGGTTCTCTAGCCGTCGTGGCTATCAATACTCCCATCAATAAACTGTTTCAGGTATCATAATATCCCTTTTTATATGTATCAAAACTCATACTGAACAATGAGTTCTGGGTTGCAAAAGAGGATTTATTTTTTGCACCTATCCATAAGTCTTTGTCCACAAGTTCAACAAAAACATACATAAGTGCAGTGAGAATTCTCAATTGTAAAGATCACGATTAACTTAAGAAGAATAGGAAGAGAAGTGGGAATTTGGGAGAGCCCAAAGAAGGGCTTCAGTGGAAGAGTTACATGTTATTTCTTGGAGGGAGGAGAGAAGAGATGAATACTAAGCTTCGCTAAACCAGGGCAGACTGATACTACGCTTTTAGGTTTTAAATACTTCATTTTAAAAAAGCATGTTAGCACCTGTAATCCCAGCACTTTGGGAGGCCGAGGAGGTGGATCACCTGAGGTCAGGAGCTGGAGACCAGCCTGGCCAACAGGGTGAAATCCCGTCTCTACTAAAAATACAAAAACTAGCCAGGTGTGTCAGCACGTGCCTATAATCCTAAGTACTCGGGAGGCTGAGGCAAGATAATCACTTGAACCTGAGAGGTGGAGATTGCAGTGAGCCCAGGTCATACCACTGTACTTCAGCCTGGGCAACAGAGTGAGACTCAGTCTCAAAAAAAAAAGAGACAGAGAGAGAGAGAGAGGAATGAAGGCTTATGTCCACACAAAAGCTTGTACACAAATGTTCACAGTACCTGTATTTGTAATGGCCCCAAACTGGAAGAACCCAAAGGGCTATCAACAGACAAGCAATGAACAGTTTGACCCAGGCATACAATATGATACAAATCAACAATCAGATGAAATCTGCAACTGATACATGCAACGCAAACAATCCTGTGAAATCAAAGAAGTCACCCTGCTCCCTGCCCCGTGAAAATCATCTGCATTCTACGATTTCACTTGTAAGACTTTACAGAAAATGCAGACTGCCCTAAAACAGAAAACAGATCCATGTCGCCTGAATACTGGACAGGGCCATGGAGGACAGGGGGACACACAATATTTTTGGGGATGCGGATATTTCATTATCTTGGTTGCAGTGAAGATGGTGTATTAGTTATGTACATGGCAAAGCTAACCGGATCTTATACTTTAAGTGTTTAATGTATTATAATCATGCAGTGATTTTAAAAAATTAAGCTGACTATATCTGCATTTGCCTAATAGGTTTATTTTGCAACACTAGAACCTGGAATTGAAGGCTAAGCTGTGCCACAACTTTTGCTATTCCTTTGAAGAACATGCGTGGCTATTTTACATATCCCCCATGGATTGTCTTGAGTTGATCTGATAGCCCCATTTTTTTTCTTTTTTTGAGACGGAGTTTCACTCTTGTTGCCCAGGCTGGAGTGCAATGGTGAGATCTCAGTTCACCACAACCTCCGACTCCAGGGTTCAAGCAATTCTCTTGCCTCAGCCTCCCAAGTAGCTGGAATTACAGGCATTTGCCACCATGCCTGGCTAGTTTGGTATTTTTGTAGTTTCTCCATGTTGGTCAGTCTGGTCTCAAACTCCTGACCTCAGGTGATTCGCCCGCATCAGCCCCGCAAAGTCCTGGGATTACAGGTGTGAGCCACCACACCCAGTCTTATGGCCCCATTTTTAAAATGTTTTATCCCAGTGATTGAATTACAAATATATATATGTCAATCAAGAACTGATCAGTAAAATGCTATTTAAGAAATTAAAGCAATTGATAAGCAAATTTTAATTTTCACCACGAATAATTTTTAGAAAGAAAAATTGCATTAACTCAAATTACCTTGAATGTTGTACTGATAATAATCAGGATCTTCCGATTCTTCCTTTACCGTCACAGCGGCCATTTCCAGGGAAATGCCTGTAAAAGCAAATGCAAGGACATGATTGCATGTCAGAGCTTTCAGCTAGATAGTACAGGAAAATTCTCTCTGCCCTCCCCATAAATACAGCAATGCATATTAATTTTAAATAAAGACTTTAAGTTTTTGAAAATGCAAAAGTCTGCTAGGTAGCAGAAGGTGAAAATCACCTATAATCCCAGCCAAGCCAAAGTTTTAACCATTTGTTAATATTCTGCAATTATCTGCTGTTCATTTTTCTCCAGCAAATTCTTATCTATAGAATTGAAGGAAATTTAGTCAACACTCCCTTTTCACTTAATATTAAAAATACTTTTACAAACCACTGAAAAACACTTATAAACATCAGTTTTAATAACCTGATATTCCAGAGTAGAGATAGCATAATGCTTAACAATTTCAATAATGAGATACATTTTTTTTCTCCTAATAAATCCCTTTTATTTACACAAGGGTACAAAGCACACCTTTCTGCATCAAGCTTTGCCCACAGTTGGAAGACTAGAAGCAGACCTTTGTGGACAGATACAAAAAAGTACATATTGTGCAATTCCACTCATATGAAGGTCAAAATAGGCAAAGCAATCAATGTTATTAAAAAGTTGACTTTGAGAGGGGGTCATGAGGGAGTGGCAGGAGGGCGCTTCCCAGAGTCTTGTTAATGGTCTATATCTTTATGTGGGTCTTTTGTTAGGGTCTGTAATTTTTTTTTTTTTTTTGAAACAGAGTCTCGCTCTGTCTCCCAGGCTAGAGTGTAATCACATGAACTCGGCTCACTGCAACCTTCGCCTCCCAAGTTCAAGCAATTCTCTAGCCTCAGCCTCCCAAGTAGCTAGATTACAAGTGGCCACCATCATGCCCAGCTAACTGTTGTATTTTTGGTAGAGATGGGGTTTCACCATGTTGGCCAGGCTAGTCTTGAACTCCTGACCTCAGATGATCCACCAGCCTCGGCCTCCCAAAGTGCTGGGATTACAGGTGTGAGCCACCACACCTGGCCTGTAATTTTTAGTTGTTGAGCTATGTACTTACATTTTGCATACTTTATGTGAAATTTCAACAGAAAGCTTTAAGAAAGAAAGAAAAAGATTCAAAAACAACCCTTCCTGGGTCACTCAGCAGGCTTTGACAAGACGGGCTTCTGGAATGACTTGCCAGGTTCTGCAGGAGAGAATTCTGGTTTCCCACTCCCCCTGGGAGTTCAGCTGTCACCCATCCTAGCCACAAGCCAAAGCTGAACAGCCTGAAAACTTAACAACTCTTCTTGGAACTGAAAAAGAGGTGGGGATGCAGGGCAAGCTACTGCCCCCACGACTACAGTGCCAGGGAGGCGCTCCTCACGCCAGGAGTGGTGGCACGCACCTGTAGTCCCAACTACTCCTGAGGCTGAGGCACAAAAGTCACCTAAAACCAGGAGGCAGAGATTGCAATGAGCTGAGGTGGCGCCACTACACTCCAGCCTGGGCAATACAGCAAGGCTCTGCCTCAAAAAAAAAAAAAAAGAGAGACAGAGAGAGAGAGAGAGAGAGAGAAAGAGAAAATTACAGCTAACAAAGAAGGCAGATCCACTGAGGATTCAGACCCTTCAGGAATAAAACTTTGGGTCACTACAATTGGTTAAAGAACCTTACATATATTGGCTGGGTGCAGTGGCTAATGTCTGTAATTCCAGCACTTTGGGAGACTGAAGCAGATGGATCGCCTGAGGTCAGGAGTTCAAGACCAGCCTGGCCAACATGGTTAAACCCATCTCTATCAAAAAAAAAAACCAAAAATTGGCCAGGCAGTGGTGGCGTGTACCTGTAATCCCAGTTACTTGGGAGGCAGAGGTAGGAGAATCACTCGAACCCAAGAGGCAGAGGTTGCAGTTAGCCGAGATGGCACCACTGCACTCCAGTCTGGGCGACAGAGTGAGACCTTGTCTCAAAATAAATAAGGCTGGGTATGGTGGCTCAAGCCTGTAATCCCAGCACTTTGGGAGGCCAAGGCAGATGGATCACCTGAGGTCAGGAGTTCAAGACCAGCCTGAACAACATGGTGAAACCCCATGTCTATAAAAAAATTTTTTTAAGTTAAAATAAAAAATAAAATGACTAAATAAATAATAAATAAAATAAATAAATAAATACAAATAACAAGGTAAATCCAAAAAAAGTCTGGTAAGCTGCAGAAATGTAGACTGAGGCAACCATGCCTATTCTCTTCCTTGTCTGTTACAAACGTGTTTGTGTAAGGATTAAGTGTTTGCATATACTAACTACTCTCTTCCGCGCAGTGGTATTTCACATTAGTTTCTTTGGAGGTTTCCTTTCCGTTTGTCCATTAGACTAGGTTACTCAAATAGGTTAGGACTGCATTTGAAGAATAGGTAATACAGCTCGAGAATGGATTTCAAGTCAGTCTCCCAGAGATGGGTGTGACTGTTGGAATACTGTGTCTCCCAATTTTGAGGAGAGAGTAAAAACGGATTTCTCTGTAGAAAGTAAAGTTGCATCTCATTAGATGAACAGTTGTCTCGTTGTTGCACGGAATGTCAAAGGAAGGGTGTGGACATATGCTGAGCAGCCCAAGAGGGTGGCCTGGGCCAGCCACGAAACTGATGTCTCTCAGTTGCAAACCCATCCTCGGGTTTCTGCTGAAGCTTGAGCTCTGCACAGCAGCTGGCTCCGTGTGAGTCTCTGCCACAAGGATACACTACAGGGAGACAAGAGGCTCAAGGAGGAGAAGGGATCTCGCCCTTCCTTTTGGCTTCTTGTCTGCATTCTCATCCCAACAAGGTCACTCCTTGGTCCCCCGTTCAGCCTGGCAAAAGCAGGTCCTCCCATCACAACAACTGCACCCAGCTGGCAAGGTCTCCAACGCCACCAGAAGCAGCCTAACCATGGCCCTCAGCCACCAGCACCAGTCAGACACGATCCCACCTCAGAAGTCAGAGTGAAAGCTGATGGGTGGCAGTCACGGCCAAGAACTGTTCCTTACAGGAAACCTTAGTATTCGCCTTTAGGTTACAAAGTTAACAACTTCATAACGAATTAAAAATCTTTTTTTCTTTTCCTGAAACAGAGTTTAGCTCTTGTTGCCCAGGCTGGAGTGCAATGGTGCAATCTTGGCTCAATGCAACCTCCACCTCCTGGGTTCAAGCGATTCTCCTCCCTCAGCCTCCCAAGTAGCTGGGATTACAGGTGCATGCCGCCACCACGAATGGCTCATTTCTTGTAGTTTTAGTTAGACACAGGGTTTCACCATGCCGGTCTTGAACTCCTGACCTCAGGTGATCCACTGGCCTCGGCTTCCCAAAGTGCTGGGATTATAGGCATGAGCCACCAAGCTGGGCCAACAATCCTTGCATGGTTCTTCTTGGGGGCGAACAAACTATTCAGGAGATGAATATATGAATTAAGGGGAAAAATCTGCAAAATGATGATTTTTGGCACAATCTGCTAAAAACTACACAGAAATTTGAGATTTCCTATAAAGTGAGAATAAAGAAAAAAATAACCTGTAAAACAAGCCGACAGTGTAAAAGACTCAAATACCTTTTCCAAAAAAGGACAATTTAACACTTTCTTATAGCTCTCCCAGAATACACTTACATACGTAAAAGCTCTCATTCATAAGCACACGCACACACGTAAACTCGGCCCTTCCTTCCTCCCCAGCGATTCATTCCAGATGCCCTTAGATGAGGCCAAGCCGGGCAGGTGGCTGCCCAGAAGTACAGCAGAATGCGAAGGTTGACAGAGGGTCGGGGAAGCTGCCAAGGGCCTGGGTAGACAAGGGGACAGGCAGGTGGTGACAGCCCACTGAGAAGTATCCCGTGTGAATAAGGAGGACAGGGCCAAGCAGTGGGAGGAATGATGGTGGCACTGGGACATGGGGTAACACTGGGGAAGTGATGAAATAAATAAATACACTGAGAACCTCTGGGAGCCGTGGTTCTAGACAGAACAGAATTATAAGCAGGGGGTCAGGAGTGATGGCTCATGCCTGTAATCCAGGACTTTGGGATGCCAAGGCAGGCAGATCACTTGAGGTCAGGAGTTCGAGACCAGCCTGGCCAACAAGGTGAAACCCCATCTCTACGAAAAATACAAAACTAGCCAGGTGTGGTGTGGCACATGCCTGTAATCCTGGCTACTCAGGAGGCTGAAATGGGAAAATCACTTGAACCCAGGAGGCAGAGGTTACAGTGAGCCGAGATCAAGCCACTGCACTCCAGCTTGGGTGACAGAGCAACACTCTGTCTCAAAAGAAAAATAAATAAATAAGGAATCAAATATCACTTTTCTCTGAGAATTGAAAATGGTCTCCTTGGAGAGTGGAAAACGGGAGTGCAGAGGGAAGGGGGAGACGAAGAGGGCATTGTATTGATTTTTGTGAAAAGCACTCCGCAACAGCTGACCTCTTACACTATATGTCTGTATAACTGGAAAAAAAAACCAATACATTTTATCTATAAGCATGTGTAGCTGGCAAAGAACTCTGCCCGCCACTTAGCCAGCAAATTACCTTTCTGGGTCTCAATGTGGTAACATTAACACATAGTGTCACAGCTGGAATACATTTGTAGCAACTGCCTGTTTCTTATCAAAACGAAACAATAATTGAGTCAAAATACAACCTTCTACGTGAAGGAAAAGTCTTCCTTAATTTCACGATTGATTCTAGAAGTGCAAGTACGTACCAGAATCTTCTGTGGGTTCAGTTTTCACTTTGATGGGGCCACAGCTGCAGGGAGAAGAAAGCCCTGGTCAGGCCACGCGCTGGTGACAGCCATTCCCACAGCGTTCAAAGACTCAGGCTCTCCAAGTATAAGATCCCTCCCTGACCAAGGCGGGTGCAAACGTGACTCAGCTTAAAACTGGCCTATTTATTTCTCGTATAAATAAGAGTTATCAACCGAACTTACTACTCTACTTTTTTTTTTTTTTAAGACGGAGTCTCACTCTGTCACCCAGGCTGGAGTGCAGTGGCGTGATCTAGGCTCATTGCAACCTCCACTTTCTGGGTTCAAGTGATTCACCTGCCTCAGCCTCCTGAGTAGCTGAGATTACAGGTGTATGCCACCACACCCAGCTGATTTTTGCATTTTTAGTAGAGACGGGCTTTCACCACGTTGGTTAGGCTGGTCTCGAACTCCTGATGTAAGGTGATCCACCCACCTTGGCCTCCCAAAGTGCTGGGATTACAGGCGTGAGGCACTACGCCTGGCCTTAGTGCTTTAATTTCTATCTATCTTTTGGGGAAAAAAGTACAATAAAATACTATAGAGTAGCATCTTAAGAGTTATCAACTAAACTTAGGACTTTAATTTCTGTCTTTTGGAGACAAAAGTACAATAAAATACAAGAGTAGCATATGAACTTCCAAATACCACTCTAAGGCTTTCCAATTCTGTGTGACTAATCCCCCTGGCTTCACCCAGGGGAACGCCGCTATTCAGAAACACCACGTCAAAGAAGGCATGTTCACAAGATCCCCAAATGATATGCTTGCCTACTAAACTTTGAGATGTGTGACTTAAGGCCTTTTTAATATTCTAATAGCTCAATTATCTAACAACTCTAACTTTTTGAGGCATGGGAGTTAAACAGCGATAATACAATTAGGTTTTACCTTCCACCTGGAGAGAGCATTGACCTGTCGGCATCTGTTACCATCACACGACCACCTATGCACAAAAAAAAATTAGAGTTAATTTTTTCAACATTTCAAATATAATTTTTTTTTTGAGACAGAGTCTCACTCTTGCCAGCTGGAATGCAGTAGAGCGATCTCGGCTCACTGCAACCTCGGTCTCCCGGGCTGCAAGCAATTCTCCTGCCTCGGCCTCCCGAGTAGCTGGGACTACAGGTATGCACCACCATGCCCAGCTAACTTTTGTATTTTTAACAGAGATGGGGTTTCACTATGTTGGCCAAGATGGTCTCGATCTCCTGACCTCGTGACTGCCCACCTGGGGTTTCCAAAGTGCTGGGATTACAGGCATGAGCCACCGCACCCGGCCTAAAAATAATATTTCTAAAGGCTTTAAATATAGAATGAGTGGGGGTAGAACTAGGCTTTGCAGCTCTGGGTTCACAGAAAAATAAACACTGATTTTCATCCCTTCACCTAACCACACCCTCCTTTAATGAAAAAGCTCTTATTTTCATCAGTGAGAGAAATACAGAAACATATCATTTGTCTAGTAAGGTAGAATATGTAGAATACAACTCTGCTGATGTATAAATGATTATATAGTTTTTTTTTTTTTTTAAAGAAACAGGGTTTCACTCTATTGCCCGGGCTGGTATGCAGTGGCATGATCATAGCTCAATGCAGCCTCAAACTCTTCGAGGATCAAGGGATCCTCCCACCTCAGCCTCCTGAGTAGCTGCGATTACAGGTAGCATGCATCACCACTGCCAGCTAGTTGTTTTCTATTTTTTATAGAGATTGGATCTCGCTATGTTGCCCAGGCTGGTCTTGAACTTCTGGCCTCAAGGGTGACTCCTACTCTGGTCTCCCAAGTAATGAGATTAGGCAGGGTGCAGTGGATCACACCTGTAATCCCAGCACTTTGGGAGGCAGACACGGGGAGATTAACTGAGCCGAGGAGTTTGAGACCGGCTTGGGCAACAGGGTGAAATGCCACCTCTACAAAAAAAAAAAATACAAAAATTAGCTGGGTGTGGTGGCATGCGCCTATTTGGGAAATTGACATGGGAGGACTGCTTGAGCTCTGATCGGGCCACCGCACTCCAGCTTGGGTGACAGCGAGATCTCGCCTGGAAAAAAAACTGGGGTGGGGGGGTTGGGGGGGAAGAGAAGCCAGATGCCCCTGCCCCTGCAAAAAGTGACTCCATTTATATAAAAATCAGGAACATGCACATGAATCCACTGCAGCAGCACAAAGCTCAGTGGCTGTGTGGGAAAGGGGCGGGCAGGAACAGAGGGAGGAACTCCCAAAGCCATGAGGACCCTTGGGAGCGACAGGCATGTTCATTATCTTGATGGTGGCTATGGCTTCAGAGTAGACACGTGGGTCTAAACTGACTCAACTACACTTTAAGTATTTGTCACTTACTACGTGTCAACTGTAACTCAAAGCCGAAACATTTTTTAACAGACTGGAAAATAAAATCCCATTACAATGACAACTTTTCAAAGGGCATTGGGCATTGTGTTGGCAGCTCACTGTCAAATGGTCCAAAAAAAAGTTCCTTGTGCTGTATATGGAGGCTTTCTGGGGGCTTTCTGTTAGCTTGCAATTGTTTCAAACTATAACTTTTTTTTTTTTTTTTGAGACGGAGTTTCTCTCTTGTTACCCAGGCTAGAGTGCAATGGCGCAGTCTCGGCTCACCGCAACCTCCGCCTCCTGGGTTCAGGCAATTCTCCTGCCTCAGCCTCCTGAGCAGCTGGGATTACAGGCACGCGCCACCGTGCCCAGCTAATTTTTTGTATTTTTAGTAGGGACAGGGTTTCACCACGTTGACCAGGATGGTCTCCATCTCTTGACCTCGTGATCCACCCGCCTCGGCCTCCCAAAGTGCTGGGATTACAGGCTTGAGCCACCGCACCCGGCTTTTTTTTTTTTTTTTTTAAGACGGGGTTTCACCATGTTGGTCAGGCTGGTCTTGAACTCCCGACCTCAGGTGATCTGCCCATCTTGGCCTCCAAAGTGCTTGGATTACAGGCATGAGCCACCATGCCCAGCCAAAAACCAATTTCAATAGGATACATACTATATATTTCATTTCTGTAACATTCATGAAATAACAGAGATAAGGATAGTGAAAGCACCCCCAAATTAAACTGTGATAATGGCTGAAAAATGCTTAAAAAAAATTTAAGATTGTAAATTTACTATTAGTGAATTATATACTTAAGACAGGTGAATTTGGCCGGGTGCGGTGGCTCATGCCTGTAATCCCAGCACTTTGGGAGACCGAGACAGGCAGATCATTGGAGGTCAGGAGTTCGAGACCATCCTGGCTAACATGGTGAAACCTCATCTCTACTAAAAATACAAAAAATTAGCCAGGCATGGTGGCACGCGCCTATAATCCCAGCTTCTTGGGAGGCTGAGGCACGAGAATCACATGTACCCAGAAGGCAGAGGCTGCAGTGAGCTGAGATCACGCCACTGCACTCCAGCCTTGGCAACAGAGCAAGACTCCATCTCAAAATATAATAATAAAATAAAGTAAGACGGTGACTTTTATGGTGTATCAATTACACCTCAGTAAAGCTGCTAAAAAATTAGTCTTTTCACCACAACGAGGATAAAACAAAGGTTAACAGAAAACACAATGTGTGTTTTTATATATATATAAATTTTTCTTTTCATCCTTACATGCTTACGAGTATTCCAATGATACTGGTTATTTACTTTCGAAAGTCTCAAATAATCCTGGCTCCAAAGGGTACCACTCTTAATCCTGTTTTCCCTTCAAATGAAAGGGCTAGACTTTCCTAAAGGAAGCTGAAGTCCTCAGAATTCTTCAAGAGCCCATCGAAACGCCCTCTTCCCCATGAACTCTTTCCTGAACTATAGAGGAATCCAACCTCCACAAACATCCACAGCACTTTCTCAGAACCACCCCTGCAGCAGGGATGTGATGCGCTCGCCATGCTCATTTTATGAACGTCGCTCTCTTCCGTGAGACTCCCAGGGCTCAAAAGCTGTCATGCTGACACACATCTGTGTATCAAGGACCTTCCCAGCCATGCTCTGCCCAATAATGCCTTGGCTAGTCAGTGACATTGGGTCAGTTAAATCCTACTCAGAATTCTGCTGAGGGCAGACACATGGTCTTCTATAGAAAACAAGCAGTGGAGCTGAAGAGAAAAAAAAAACGAGTCTCCACTTTTTTAGCTCAATGAACCTTTCTTGGATTATATAAGCATCTAAACAGCCCATCCGAAAATGTCTGACATCGCATTCGCAAAGAAAATAAAAGAGAAACCATCCAAGTGTATTAAAATCTAGCAAAATGGGTTTAGGAAGCCAGCCAGCTATCAAGGAAGGGAAGCAATCACTTACCTAGATGCTTCTTTGGCTCTAAGAAAGGTCTGCATAGAAACAAAACAAAACTCCGTATGACTACACACAATTATCATAGAGCATAAATTTAAATGATATCTGTGTTAAGAATTTTAAAAACAAAAAAAAGAGATTAAAAAAAGAAAATAAATAAATAAAAATTAAAACATATTAACATAAACTGAATATTCAGATTTATATGAATCAACTGTGGACGGGTACAAAGGGAGAAAGGCTTCACCTCTTAATGATGAATGAAATCCCTGCTTTGTTCTCCAAAATCCATTTCAGGGTTGCGAGATCATAGTTCTCGGGGTGTTTAAAGGCAACGCCCTCCGGAAGCCCCTGCACCACCACAGCCGACTGGTCTCGTAACATCTTCTCATACGGTACAGGTACCACTGTGGATTTGCCTAAAGCTTTCCCTGGGCGAGGTGAAAAGCAGATGAACATCACTCAACGGTAAGATCAAACAACGAAATCATAGGTAGCTTACGGTGGCTTAAAAAAGGCGTCCACGGTTTTTATAATATGTGATTTCAAAATCAATTAATATTACGGAATTGTGTCTCCCCATGTCGGCACAAGGGCTAAACCTGAAACTGATCCAAAGGGCCAAAATGAAAAGTATATAAAACATTTTACTTTAAAACCTACGCAGAAGTAGAGAGCAATGGCTGGTTTCTTGCACTACTGTCTTTCTTGAAGATGGTCCCATGGGCATATTCTCAGGTACAATTTGGCCTCAGAATATAGAAGCCCAGTATATCAAACTATTTTTATTTTATTTATTTAGTTATGTTTTGAGACATTTATTTATTTTTGAGACAGAGACTCACTCTGTCACTGAGGCTGCAGTGCAGGGTGCAATCTCAGCTCACTGCAATTTATTTATTTGTTTATTTATTTACATATTTGAGACAGAGTCTCGCTCTGTTGCCCAGGCTAGAGTGCAGTGGCGCAATCTTGGCTCACTGCAATTTCCACCTCCTGGGTTCAAGCGATTCTCCTGCCTCAGCCTCCCTAGTAGCTAGGTTTATAGGTACCAGCCACCACACCCAGCTAATTTTTGAATTTTAATAGAGACAGAGTTTCACCATGTTGGCCAGGATGGTCTGGATCTCTTGACCTCATGATCCACCCGCCTTGGCCTCCCAAAGTGCTGGGATTACAGGCATGAGCCACCATGCCCGGCCCAGCCAACTATTACCATAAAAGACTAAGAACGTTTTGGCTAATATTCTCATTGAAAACTTATCAAGTAAACATAAGCTTCCCATTCACAAATGAGTACATTCTGTCAGCCCACCGAGCAGCGAAGCTCACACATGCTGAAAACCCCATTCCAGAGAGCTGAATTTCATCTATGACCCCACAGTAAAACCTGTCTTCTCCTTTGACTGCTTTTGTGTAAGACCTTTGCTTTTTGATGTGATAGAATTAACAAAAGGTAGCTTTGCAGCGAATTGGAAAGATGAGCACCCATGAGAGAAGGAAACAGCTCAACTGGGCACAGTGGCTCAACCCTGTAATCCCAGCACTTTGGGAGGCCAAGACAGGCAGATCACCTGAGGTCAGGAGTTTGAGACCAGCCTGGCCAACATGGTAAAACCCCATCTCTACTAAAAGTACAAAAATTAGCCTGGCTGGCATAGTGTTGTGCACCTGTAATCCCAGCCATTTGAGAGGCTGAGGCAGGAGGACTGCTTGAAACCGAGAGGCGGAGGTTGCAGCAATGCAAGATTGCAGCACTGCACCCCAGCCTGGGCGACACAGCGAGACTCCATCTCATCTCAAAAAAAGAAGAAAAAAGAAACAGCTCTACTAGCCACATTTCTTCCTGGATTCATTCAAAATGGAAGAGGAAGGTACGATTATTGCTAACCCAATCAATCAGTGAAAATGCGTGTTATATGATTTTCAAATCAATTACATAATCTACCCTTTAGAAAACTCAATTATATAATGTATCTCTTAGAAAAATTAAGCATATTGCTTTTACCGTAGCAAAAGCAGAAATAGTCCTCGACTGTTTTTCTGAGTGTTTCAATTTCTACAGCGTCTACACTCATCCGATTCGCCTGGGTTGTGGATTTCATTTTATGCATCTCTGCAGCCTTTTCTTCTTCTTCAACACCTGTAAAAAAAATAGTAACAAAAAGGTTCATATCCAGTACCTTAATATTTATTTGGCTTTTAGTAAAAATAGTTTCCCTGTATTCCAACAGGGAAAACTGTTTTTTAACATGTATTCTAACAGGAAAAAAAAATATTTCTTAACTATTATTTAACATTTATTAATCATTTTAACAAGCAACTTGTTATAAAATAACAAGTCATTTGCGATTTGTTATATAAGCAAAAAAGAGACCAAGCACAAGGGCTCAGGCCTGTAATCCCACCACATTGGGAGGCTAAAGCGGGAAGATTGCTTGAGCCCAGGAGTTCAAGACCAGCTTTGGCAACATAACAAGAACCCATTTCTGCAAAAATATGAAAATAGCCAGGTATAGTGGTGAGTGTCTGCAGTCTCAGCTGTCTAGAGACTGAAGCAAGAACTGCTTGAGCCCAGGATTTTACGGCTCCATTGAGCTATGTTCAGGCCGAGACCAGATCACTGCACTCCAGCCTGGGGTAAAGGGCGAGACTCCTTCTCAAAAAAAAAAAAAAAAAAAGAAGTATTAGCAATGAAAACAAAGTATGGGGCTGAGCGCAGTGGCTCACACCTGTAATCCCAGCACTTTGGGAGGCCAAGGCGGGTGGATCACGAGGTCAAGAGATCGAGACCATCCTGGTCAACATGGTGAAACCCCGTCTCTACTAAAAATACAAAAATAAATTAGCTGGGCATGGTGGCGCGTGCCTGTAATCCCAGC
>CAUYOR010159996.1:0-72015 GCA_963573925.1 Callimico goeldii | reverse complement strand
GATAGATGATAATTAAGAGTAAGACTTTAGAAGTTCAGTGTTAATTGGCTCAGCAAATATTTAGTGAATACTCTTCAGGTTAATGAATTCTGAGGGGACACAAAACTATAACAAGGGATAACGGTGACATTTATTATCACTCTTATCTGCCACCTTTGCTTCCTGCCATCTTCCCCTCTTCTTTGTTGCCACCTTGAATTCTGCTACAGTATCAGAAAAATCAAGCAGGACACAATTTCAGAAATGCTTTTTAGTTTATTGCCAAGCTCTTGGCATTCTCTCTGTTTCCTATAGCTTGATCGGTTTCAGCAGAGAACTATTTCCTTCCCAGATAAACCTCATTAGCAGGGTTTAACAAATATCAGAGTAAATCAGACTTCATCTGAGTCTCTTTATTAGGCAAAACAATTCTTCATTTGAAACTTAAATGAGATAATTTTTAGATTCTATACCATCAATGAAAAATTAGCAAACACATTCATCTCTTAAATTTCTTCTTGATCCCAAATCTGTCTAATTAGGTTTACAGCTCTTGCTCTGTGGGATACACACACTACCATTTCTTATGAAAAGGAACAGAGCAGTGTGGGATATAATGGACTGAAGGAAGTACCACAAATATATTAAAATTATTTAAAAATCTGCAATTCACTGTTTCTACAGAAAGTATTTCAAGTGTCCAGGCTGGCACCTGAAGTTTACACGAGGATAAACAATACCATTTGTTGGTAATATATAATTAATTAAAAATTAATTAAACATCACATGTTCTCACTCATGGGTGGGTGTTGAACAATGAGAACACATGGACACAGGGAGGGGAGCATCACACACTGGGGTCTCTCAGGGGGAAATGGGGGAGGGACAGCTGTGGGTGGGGAGTTGAGGAGAGATACCATGGGGAGAAATGCCAGATATATGTGATGGGGAGGAAGGCAGCAAATCACAATGCCATGTGTGTACCTATGCAACAATCTTGAATGTTCTTCACATGTACCCAAAAACCAAAAATGCAGTAAAAATATGTGCTATGTATTCAGATAAAAGAAAATTAATTAAACTTGATACTCAAGCCTTTCAAGAAATTACAAGTGGAGGAGAGAGTAATTAGAAAACTTATTAAACCTGATTCAAATTAGCAAAAGCTTTGTTAATGTAAGTCAGCACCTAAATCTAAGGTTTTAAGCAAGTAATCTGCTGTGGTTGATGGATTTTTTTTTTCATATTTAAGTTCCTTTGCTCCTTTTTTTTTTCCTTTTGTGATTCACTGTTTTTATTTCTCAAGTCTTTATAAGGTAATTATTTGAATACCTAAATAATTTTTCATCTCTTTTTTAAAGCTCACCTTTTGGCAGGTAGTAAACTGGTAACTTGCCTTCACAATAAGATTAGGCAATAAGGCTATCATTAGTGAATTTTCAGCTTTCTCAGAAACGCTGATGTGGTATCTGGCAAGCTTGGTAATGACCTTGGAGGATAATGTGATAGTCTCATAACCAATGTTGAACAAAAACAAACAGTTTTAAAGGAAGTTGTTTCATTTCCTGGAGGAAGAGAAAATAATCAAAGTGTATACATTGATTTCAGATTTTCTCATTAACTCATTAGCGTCCACCTACATTTAATGCTGTTTTTAATGAAGCTTCTTTACTTATAGACTTATTCTCCCCTCCTACTGTCAGCAATCATTATCATCTCCATAAATAGGGATCATCCATTATTTCAAAAAATAATTTTGACTTTTAATCTCTAAATATGAAAATTTCATCATATTATGTGTCAAAGTGGTTATAATTAAAGTCCAGATGCTCTTCTTATCTATACATTCAGATATATTGGTTGTTTTCCTTTGAGACTGTCAGGGAGATGTTAAAGTCACTAAGTGTAATCAGAGAGAACATCTTTGGAATATTCTTTTGAAAAAGAATGAATTGCCACGCTCAGCCCTATAATCCCAGAAATTCAGGAGGCCCATATGGAAGGACTGTTTGAGACCAGAACTTGGGGACTAGTCTGGACAACATAGTCAAACATTGTCTCTACCAAAAAAAAAAAAAAAATGATTAGCCAGGCATAGTGGGGCATGTCTATAGTTCCAAGTACTTGAGAGGCTGAGGTGGGTGGATCACTCCAGCCGGTGGTGAGGTATGATAGATCCAATGCCCTCCAGCTTGGGAGAAAATTAGAGACCCTGTCAAAAACCAAACCAAACACAAACAAAAACACAGACTAATTCCATAGGAGATGGGGTACCTGATCGCCCTAGTGTACATTTCTTATTTTATAATTTTGATTGAGTGCTTATCTTCAGCTACCATTTATTTATTTTATTTTATTTATTTAGGACATAGGCTTGGCTGCAGTGTCAAACAGTAAAAATATAAATAGCAAACTACATTAATTATATATCGCTTTTGTCTATTTCTAAGCAATCTAATATTTAGCAGTCCTAGAAGACAGAGTGGTGTCATTGTGTGAGGAACCATGTTTCCTACTCTCTTGTTCTGCTACCCTCAAAAGGAACTCTTAAAGCTGGTAAAAATAGAGCATAAAAGAAATGACACAAGAGAAGACTAAAACCAACTCGCCCTGCGCCTTCACTCCTGGGTTTCCTGACACTGGATAGTGTCTCCTCAGAAGAAGGGCACCTTTTTTCTTGGTCCAACAAGAGGAGGCATTTTTAAAAATTTCAATCCTATCTAACAAAAGGGAATTTCTTTTCAATTCTTGTAGAAACTAATCTGTGCTATCATTGCCTTATTATGATGGTTCTATATCTCTTATCACAGGTCAAAATGACATTTTTTGTATTCCTATTTCAGCTGCTCTTGAGTTTCACTGTTCATTTCTCTGTTGTGTAAACCTAATCTTCACAAAGTTAGCAAGCCAGACATTTATATTCATGAAGGTTAGATATTAAAAGTTTTAGCTTTTTAAGAAAATTTTTTCTAATAAATCCCTCAACTTTAATTATCTTGAGGTTTAAAGCTAAAGAAAATATTTTTCCATATTTTCAGAGGCATTTTTTAATAATAAACCCACCAGGCAAAATTCAGCTCTGTAAATACTTCTTAATATTTTATCAAATTAACACAAATGGATTTAAGTTTATAACCATTTTATGGTTCTGAATAATGTCAGGCTCCATTCATTGCAGCCTACAGTGAAACTTACATTGACTCTCATTTTGGTGTTTGTTTTTAGAATTTGTTTTATTATTTATATAAAAATAGTATGAGTATGTACTTATTTTTAAGTTTCACAAATTGAATTAAATATATGACATGAACCCAGGTCAAGAAACACAATCTTGCAATATTTCAGAATTCTGACTTTGCCCTCTACAAACCACTACCCTCAAGTGTAATATTCTGACTACTAATACGTGTTAGTACGTTTTTCTGAGTGAAAACTTAAAATAAACATGATCATACAATATGAACCCTTGTATAACTACTTCTTTATTCAACCTTACGTGTGTAGATTAATCTATATTATTGCATGTTAATTTATTTTATGTATCCTAATTATAAAAATTTATTGTATAAATGTAATAAAATTAATATATCTATTTTGTGTTGATATACTTTTGGTTAGTTTCCCAGTGTGGGAATCTTGGAAATAATGGTACTACGTGTTCTAGTACATGGTTTTGGTTAAACATTTATATGCATAATATTCAAATTTTTTCATTAACTTTCATGTTTTCTTTTAGGATAGGCAGATAGACAATAACTTTCCCTCTTTTAGGTTTGAAACGTTTATTTCATTTTCATTTTTGAAGAATGTTTCTGTTGGCTATAGAATCCATTATGCCTGTTATTTTGTCAATCTTTTGGGATATCTTTTCATCCACTCTGGTTTCTATTATTTCTCTTAAAATGTTAATGTTTACCCTACCATCCCACCCTTTGAGGGTAGCAGTTTCTCTCCAAAGTTAACTGCTTTTATTATTTTGATAGTTTGCTTTTCAGTAGTATTATTGTGATATGCCTAAGTTTATTTAAGTGCACGAGGGTGAGTTGGCAGAGGAGGTAGGAAAAAATGTTTAAACTTAGAATTGATTGATAGTCTTAATTCTGTGAGTTAATTTGCAAGAGGTTTGTAAAATTCTCACCTATTATCTTCTAAAACAACTTCTCTCACCCTTTGGAACTCCAGTTGTCTGTGTACTAGATCTTTTGAGCCTATCTCATGTATTTTATTTCATTTTTTACACTGTACTTTAGGTGACTTCTATTGCTATGTCTTCCATTTGTGAAATTACACTTACCCAGTGGCCATGGTGAATGAGAAAAGGGCAATGATGCCCTCTTTGTGCCATACAAGGAAGGCTCCAGACAAGCATCCTGCTCACACCTCTGAGCTAGGATCGTTCCTGTAACCTGAGGTGAGACACTGTCACCAGTCACCCAAGAGGGACATCCAACAGGGACTTCTGGTTTGGGCCTGGAAACTGCCCAATCATACTCAGGTATTTTCAGCCAATCAAAACTGAACAAATTTGGATTTCTCATTTGCATATATGGACCTGATTGAAGGCTAGAGCAGGAACTTTCCTTAAGTTTCCTCACTCTTTGTTCTGTAGAGCACACTATTAGTTTACATCAGAGGTTGTGGTTCCCTGATCTGCAGATTTCATTATTTGTTTATTTATTTTCAGAAAATAAAGTTCTTCTTTGTTTCTGTTTACTTTGCAAATTACAATTATCTGTGATGACAATGTCCTATCTTTATTTTTTAACTCTTTGTCTATATTGTTTGTCATATTAGGCATAGAATTTTAAAGATTCCTTGTTCAACTATAATATCTGGATCAACCATGAGTAAGGTTTCCTTCCCTAGGATTATCACATTTTCATTCATCTTTCTATGAATACTAATCATTTTATGGAATATTCTAGAAAGGATCCATTAAGACTGTAACTAACATTATATTATATCAGAAAATGTTTCATTTTTGTGTGTGTGTTACGTATATAGGATGAGAAGCTGACAATATCTAACTAATTGGAAAGTGTGCTAGGTTGAATCTAGAAAACAACCTAAACATATTTATTCCACCCTTGTGTTCCTGGGACAGAAATCTCTCAGGTTTCTAATTGGTCTTGGCATTTTCTCCGTCACTGTCAGGTACATGAATAAAACATAGATTTGGCCTTCCATGTAATCCCATATTTCTTAGAAGCTTTGCTCATTTCCTTTCACTCTTTTTTCTCTAATATTTCTATTCAGTTCCTCAGATCTGAAGCTCTGTAAGAGAATGTTATCTGCCCTTAGCACATTGTAGCCATGATTTTCCACTCCCAATTCCACCAGAAACGTTTTGAAAGACCTTTCAGAGTAAAACATTTACATCGAGAACAACATTATTTTTGATATAGAATAAGAAATAGATGAATGATAAGATGATTATAGTAGACAGTTAAATTAAAATAGAGATAAGACAGCATGAAATAGTTGAGGAAATGATAGTAATTAAGCAGGGTTTCAGTTTCAGTGTTAGGGAATGTATGACCTACATATGTGTTTGCTAGGGTTGCTATAATAAAGTACCACAAATTGAGAGGCTTAGAAAAACAGAAATTTGGAGACTAGAAGTCGAAGGTCAAGGTTTTGGAAGGGTTGATTCCTTCTAATGGCTGTGAAAGGGAAATATGTTTTATGCTTCTCTTCTATCTACTGGTAGTTTTTTGATACTCATCAGTGTTCTTTGTTTCTGTTGCATCATCTCAATATCTCCCTTCATCTTAATATGTTGTTATTCCTCTGTGTATGTCTGTCTTTATATTTCTATTTTACATAAGAACATCAGCCATATTATAGTAGGTGCTCATCTATTCCAATATGATCTCATTTTAATTAAACTAATCTACAATGACTGTATTTCCAAATAAAATCATATTTGAAGAAATTGGAGGTGAGAACTTTAACATGAATTTTTAGGGGAAAATTAATACACAAAAATGTGAAATATCCCTTGAGAAGTAAATGTGGTTTTAAAAACTTTGGTTGTTACCAAAAAAACGAAAAAAAAAAAAACTTTGGATGTTATTCTAAAATTGAAAATATTTTATTACTTATAAGATACAAAGCGATATAAAAAGATAATAGCTGCAATGTGGAAAATGGATTAGGCGAAGTAGGATTGCAGGGTAGAAAACCTGGAGGTGAGGAGAAAATTTAAGAAACAATTGACATGATTAAATAGAAATATAATGATGTTTTGGAGAAGAATAGTGGTACAAATAATAAATAACAACAGATTATATGGTGTATAGAATTTGGTACCTTCCTGGGACAGAACACCAGGGAAAAGGGGCAGTTGTGAGTTCTGCTGCAGCAGGCTTATATGTTCCTGCCCATCAGACCTAAAGGGAACAAAGGGACTCCCAGCACAACATTTGAGCTCTGAAAAGGGAAAAACTGACTCCTCAAGCAGCTGCTGGATCCCTGTATATCCAAAAAGACATCTCATACGGAGAGCTCTGGCTGACATCTGGCAGGTACTCTTGTGGGACAAAGGCAGCAATCCTTACTGTTCTGCAGCCCCAGAGGGTGAATCTGAGGCAACAAGGTCTGGAGTGGACCTCCAGCAGTCCTGCAGCAGAGGGGACTGACTGCTAGAAGAAAAACAACAACAACAAAAAAAAAAAAAGAGAGAAATAGCTTCAACATCAACAGAAAGGATGTCCACTCAGAAACCCCATTCAAAAGTCACCAACTTCAAAGACCCAAGGTAGACAAATCCACGAAGATGGGAAGAAACCAGTGCAAAAAGGATGAAATCACCAAACAGCAGAACACCTCTCCTCCTTGGAGGGATCACAACTCCTCACCAGCAAGAGAACGAAACTGGATGGAGAATGAGTTTGACAAATTGACAGAAGCAGGCTTCAAAAGGTGGGTAATAACAAACTTCTCTGAGCTAAAGGAACATGTTCTAACCCAATGCAAAGAAACTAAGAACCTTGAAAAAAGGTTAGATGAAATGCTAATTAGAATAACCAGTTTAGAGAAGAACATAAATGACTTGATGGAGCTGAAAAACACAGCATGAGAACTTCAGGAAGCATACACAAGTTTCAATAACTGAATTAATCAAGCAGAAGAAAGGATATCAGAGACTGAAGATCAACTCAATGAAGCCTTCATTATTTCTGGTAAACAGGAATGTTAGCAGAACATATGCATATAAGTAAGCTTATACATGAACAAAATAAATAAAACTGTTACTGTGAATGCTTGGCATGTTAATACTTTTATGTGTAACTGTTTCTACTTTCTGGAAAGATTGACATCTATTTTTGCACATCACAAGGGGGCTAGCATAAAAATATGGTTAATATCTTAAAAACCGCAGTCTTCAATATGACTTGTGATAATAAAAAATTAAGGTAAATGTATCCATCAAAGTTGTAAACCTTAGGAAATCACTCAGTAATTAAATTTATTCAACTCTTTAAAAAAAAGCATAAAAGTTGATGGTCTGGGACACGTTATGTAAAGCTAATGCAGATTATTAAGTAAAGAACAACTAGTAAAAAAGAGATTAATTAAAAGCTACTACATTTTGAAACCAATTCAAAAGAACTCAAGTGAAATTCATTGCTTGGCATCAGTGAAACACATGAGAAATGACTGTGAGAATGTTAGAGACACACAGTACATTAAAAAATAATGCATCCTTGTAAATGTCATTCATTTCCAGATATTTATTTGAAAGTAAAAGAGTAGGAGGACAAAAATGTAGCCAATATGTAAAAATTTCCAATAGTACATTGAGAAGCAATGTAGTAGAATTGATAAAGAGGCTAGAGAGATCTTGCTTTAACCCCTAGGTGATTTCTTAATAACGAAGTAAATCTCTGCTTCTTGATACTGTATTTACAAAAGTGTAAAATTATATGTGCCTGATGGTCAAGGTAGTTTATGTAAATGAAGTGCTGTTTGTGAAGTATTTGGCAAATGGTATGTTATACCCATAAATGGTAGGAGACAAGCTTGGATAAAATATAAATAAATGAATTCCATTATTTTATCTTAAGCCTTTTCAACATCATGAAGTTTATTTCATAATATTCAAATAATCCATATGTGAGAAAAAGAGTGAGTTGATCAGGTATTCTATAGTAATTATTTATACATTCTAATATCATTTTTAATCCTGCTTCCAATGAGCTCTACAACTTAAGAATATTTTTATGGCCAGGCGCAGTGGCTCACACCTGTAATTCCAGCAGTTTGGGAGGCTGAGGCACGTGGAACACCTGAGGTCAGGAGTTCCAGACCAGCTTGTCCAATATGGTGAAACCTCATCTCTACTAAAAATACAAAAATCAGCCTGGTGCAGTGCTGGGCACCTATAATCTCAGGTACTTGGGAAGCTGAGGCAGGAGAATCACTCGAGCCCAGAAGGCAGAGGTTGCAGTGAGCTAGGTGACAGAGCGAGACTCCACCTCAATAAAGCAGAAAAAAAAAAAAAGAGTATTTTTTATTTCCTTGGGCATGGTGTCCCATTTCTGTTGATTCAAAGTTGTACAAACGTAAGCATCAATCAGGAGAATTTCTGCAAACAGATTTTACACATATGTAGACACTTATTTTAAAAAACATTGAATGTGTACAGCCTTTAGTGCATAGAATCTACTGTTTAGAATAAAAATAAACATAAATTACTGGAATGAGAAAGATGGTACATTGAAGTTGTAGCAAAACTTCATTAAAATATATATTAGCAGATATAAATGCATCACAATTGAAAGGTATAACATGAGATAGAAACTGATAAATTAACAAAGTTTGTGCATTACAGCTTGAGAAAAAAAAACATAGAGGAGAAGTAAAAGATAACTGATAAATCTGTTCTAGAAGTTTGTAATTTAATTGGGAATATTCATCAGCACCTGATTAGCAGTATTCAGTATCTTCCAAACCAAAGTTATTGACTCTAGATTAAAAAATATCTATCTATCTATCTATCTATCTATCTATCTATCTATCTATCTATCTATTTAGATATCTAATATAATTTAAATATAGTTTAAATTATGAACCACATGTTGAAGTAACCTCTGTAATAGCAAATGTTAGTTTTTGCCCTTGTGGCCAAAGAGACCATCATCTCTCTAAGTGAGGTGGACAACTCTCATTCTTCCTACATACAAATATTATTACTTAATATTGCAGATCAGGCTCTCTGGAAACAACAGTTTGAAATAAATATACTAGGAAATGGCTTTATGATCAATATTTGTGAGAGAAAATAACAAAGGTAGAATTGGGCAGAAAAAAAGTAGTGATACATTTCAACAAGACCTTTGTAAAACCACGGGAGAACTCAGGAGCTGGAATATCCCTTCAGGTATTCCCTTTTTTAGAGAGACTTATTTGGGTTTTTAAAACTACACATCCACCAGTATTTGGACGAAGTCTGTTTCTCAGAAATAAAACATGAACTTAGTTCTGATAGAAAATAACTCCAGAAGCTCAAGGGTTAGTTCTTGCAGTTTTGGAGGGAGATTTTAGGCAGTGTAATGCAGCACAAGTGAGAGACTGAATTTAATTAAATAATAAATAGCAAGATGGCATATGACAATGCAATTCGGAATTCTTTCTTTTTCTTTTCTTTTTTTTTTTTTTTTTGAGATGCAATCTCAGAGTCTCACTCCCTCACCCAGGCTAGAGCGCAGTGGCGTGACTTCTGCTCACTGCAGCCTCCGCCTTCCTGGTTCAGGCAATTATCCTGCCTTAGCCCGCTGAGTAGCTGAGACTGCAGGCTCAAACTGCCACGCCCAGCTTATTTTTTGTATTTTAATGGGGAGACGAGGTTTCACCATTTTGCCCAGGCTGGTCTCAAACTCCTAAGTTCAGGCAATCCACCTGCCTCAGCCTCCCAAAGTGCTAGGATTACAGGCATGAGCCACTGTGCCTAGCCAGAATGATGAGTTTTATTCAGTGCAATGGATCCCCAGGTTACAGATCAAGTAACCTGAGCATGCCCAGATGAGCCAAGCATGCCCGATCTTTGACAGAGCCTGCTGGAACAAAATAGTCAACCATAGGGGCAGGAACAAAGAAGCCAACTACAGGTGAAATTAACTGGATGGAGGAATGGATATTGGAATATGAAGAAATATATGCCCTGTTTTGTTGCAGATCTGGCTCTTCTCCTTTGCATGAGCTAATGCGATCATGCCTCATTGCATTCTCCTATCACTCCCATTGTTACTCTGCCTATAAACTCTAACTCCAGACCCCACCTAGGTGAAACAGATCTTAATGTTGCCTCCTGTCTTCTTGCTAGTTGAATTATAATAATGCTTTTTCTCTCCGCAAAGGCTAGCGCCGTAGTTGGCTTCTATGCATGTCACAAAGTGAACCCATTGAATAGTAATCTTGTCTTACTGTTTCCCCTTCTAACGAAAAAAAAATTCTTCTACAGAAACCCAGACTGGAATCACTAGATCTTCTCATTAATCTGTAACTATTTTTTTCTCTGAGTTTGTTAGTGACCTCATAATTATGGAATGTTTGTATATATTTGCAAAAATAATATCTGATCTGTCTGATGCATTTGCACTATTCAATGTACCTAGTCTTTCCTATTTTTTACAAAAACTCTGTCCTTGCTCTACCTGGGTGGACATCATCAGACACTATTTTATATCTGGCATTTATTTGGGGGGAACCTTCTCTTCCACTAAAATGTAAGTTTCATACAGTGAGGAACCATATCTGCTTTGCCCCGGTGTTAGTACATTCTCACAGTGCTATGAAGAAATACCCAAGACTGGGCAAATTATAAAGAAAACAGGTTTAATGGACTCACAATTCTGCACTGTTGGGGATGACTCAGGAAATGTACAATCTTGGTGAAAGGTGAGGGAGAAGCAGAACGACACATCTTACATGGCAGCAGAAAAATTACATGTGTCAGCACAGGAAAAATATACGAATTATAAAACCAAAAACTGTCAGATATAGTGAAAATCCAATAACACTCACTATCATGAGATCAGCATGGAAAGGACCATGCCCATAATCCATTTACTTTCTACCAGGTCTCTCCCTAAACACTGGGAAATTATAATTCAAGATGAGATTTGGGTAGGGACACAAAGTCTAACCATATAAGCTCCCTGCTCTATTGCCAGATTTCAGAAATGTGTGAATCTTAGTAATCAAAAAATTAAAATGTTCTGAGTAAATAGATGAATATATAAATCATTTTTAATGTTTGTATTTTGAAATTATTTTTCTTATTTTTTTCCCAAATCAGATCTACTCTCTTACCATGTTGTCTTTTTCGCTGAAGGAAATTTTCATTCAGCCAAGTATTCAAGTCAAAACATTATAAGTAATTTTCTACCCATAATAATTAATCATCAAGTACTTAATTTTTATTTCTTAATTATTGAATTTGTTCTCTTTTCTATAAACCTGTAGTCAGAGTTTTCTTTGCTCATGAAGCTAATTTTTTTAAGTGATCAGTACCTAGTCTCAAGATATACCATAACAAATTTTCTTACATGTCATTTGTAATTGAGATAATATATAAGATGCTCTTGAGATTGAAATTCAAGTTGTTTTGTTTGTCATTACATTAAATATCTATTAGACAAATGAAAGTAGAAAAATGACTGAATGTCATATAGTCATTTATAGATTTTATGTAGTGAGTGAACAGATCATTCTCACCATAATAACCACAGTACCTATTATAGGTCATGATACAGTTAGTAATTATTAGTTGTTACTTTGGTTATCTAAAATGTGTGTTTGTAGTGTCTACACAGCATCAATATATTTTGTTTTGAAATAGACTAATTATCAAATTACAACACGTTACCAATCATTTTAGTTAATAATAATTTTGTCATCATTTTAATTATGAAAGTTACATAACAATGTGCATAAGCAATACTTAACCCCACTCCAAAATTACTTTTCACCAATACTTCACCTCATCAAAAGCATTTAGACAAAATTTATTTTATTCTTAAATATATTTTTTCCCTTTCACATGTTGCAGAAAAGCCAAATAATGCTTGTTTTATTACCAGCTCCATCTTTAATTTCAAAATTTGAACAAGGCACAAAACTATTAATTCCATGTATTTATCAATTCTGATAATATCGTTTGTTCCCTTTCTCCAATTAAGAGCTACTAGAGCTGCTATTTTTGCTGTCCCAATTTCATTGTACACCTTAATGAAAATTAAGCCCTAATTTTCATCTAAAAAACCAACTCCTCTCCCTTTCATTTCATATGATCTAATGAACTGACTATGCCTGCACACAGAGGCTAAAGCATTTAATTTTCTAATTACATCATCAGTGTATAATTATGAACTAAAACGTTATAATAATATCTGAAAATTCCATGTATCACATGTTCTGAGCATAACTCGCTTAGGTAAGATAATCGGTGACAAAGATTTATTTCTATCTCTCTAACAAAGATTCTTTAAAGATTGTTACATAACTCAGAAAATGAGCAAAACATAATTGATTATGTTTTATGTTGCATTAGTAATCTAGTTCTCATTGATTAGTCTAGCTATTGAATATTAAATTAATGTGTTATATAGTAGTTTTTGTTAATTTATTTTAGTTTATCGTATAGACTACTGATAGTCTCAGGAGTGCAATAATAGATAGATTATAGTAACCAAATTAATTCATATAATCTATTATAGGGGAAATCCATATAGAAATTGAAAAATTTGGAAGTTTTATTTAGGAGCTGACCATAAGCCTTTCCCCATAGTACCTTATCAGCAAATCAGAGACCATTTAAATGCTGAAGGCAAACACTGCAAAATTTTATTACATGAGATGTTTAATCACAGAAGCTATAAACCCTTTAACCAGGTTCCCGTTAAGAATTTATGCAAATATACTGCCCTACCTGCAGTTCTGAACTCAGATTTTCTCATTGTATATATCTACAAATATAACAACAAACTACAAACTACTATTTAAATCCTCGCATTTAGAATTGCTTGTCTACCATTAGCAAATTCTAGGTGATTTACTTTTTCATAAATTATCACTTAACATTTTTAGAAACTATCTATAATTTATTAATAAAGTAGGATATCATATCTCTGTAAGCTTCCCCTCAAGTATTATTAATATTTCTAACTTTATGCAGATACATTTCAGTTCAGTAATAATTTTCACGAATTCTTATTGTGAATACATTTGATGATTGAATCATGGTCTTAAAGTATTAGCTTTTACTTGGGCAGACAGTAAAGCCTTCAATACACTAAGTGGCTAATGGAAGTGTCCAAATATAAAGTATTTTATCATGTTGCCTCTTTGTTCTATGTAAACATTGATTTTAAATAGGCAGTGCTTGAGTAATCTGTAGTAAAACTAAATAATATAGACAGTTTATCTATGCATTTCTAGTTTATAAATATAAGCCAGAGGATATATGAGTACATAAGCAACCTAATAGTGGTGTTTTATTACTTTTTCCAACTCAAAACCTGGCTATATATCCAGCTAATACCAATATCTAATTTTATTGATTGTATAATTTTTTTATTCTTCATATAATGCTTAAATAGTGAATAATTATATGTTTAAAATACATATATATAATAGTTAATGTGTTATACATAATTAATAGGGAACAGTTATATACATACATATATACACAATTTAAAAATTATTCTGATAGTATAAAAACAATTATCAAGCAAGTATTCTCCGTGACTTTGGTGGGGAAAGATATAGACATATGCATCCCATTTCATATGTTTGTATTTTAAGACAACTGGTCACTCTACAAACAAAAAAATGCTTAAATATTTTCCATTTTTGACTAACATAGTGACTATCTTTTTCAATTGAAACTACAGTTTAACATTTTCACCTCCTAGATTAAAAAATTACTAAGACATCCAATTATCTAATTGCCTTTGATTCCCCCCTCCCCCATCAGGATCTAGTATAGAATCAGCAGCAATTTCTATATATCCTTCTTGGAGTCTCTTTTAAAACAAGACCCATCTGCAACCCAGGAAAAAAGCCCTCACCAGTATTTGAGCATATAGGAGCTCTGATCTCAAACTTCTAACCTCCAGAACTGTGAGTTAGTCAATTTCTGTTGTGTTAGTGATCCAGTCTGTGATATTTTGTTATTGCAGTCCAAATTAAGACAACTTGTAAAACTGGCACTGCATAATGTAAAAATGAGTGGTAAAATTCATGTTAACAATTTAAATTTGTGTTCAGTAAGAATGACATTAAATAGCAAGTAAAAAGCACCCTGATAACCCTAGACAGATGGAAAAGTTTTAATGGTGTTAAGAGCAGTTTTTTTTTCTGCTTTGTGAATTACATTCATTACATTTTCACTTTACACTGGACCCTTTCCCTCCCTTCTCCTCCCCTCTCCTCTCCTCTCCTCCTTTCTTGCCTTCCTGCCTTCCTGCCTGTCTTTCTGCCTTTCCTTCTTTCTTGCTTGCTTGCTGAATTTGGAATCTGAATATTCAATAGAGTCTATTAGTCTGAAGTTTGCATTGAACTCCCAGGAATGTGAATTCTGATGGTTGCATTGGTCCTTGATGAAATCTGGCCTCTAGCCGTCTATTACAAGATTTCTATTATCTATCTGATTTTTTTTTTTTGGCATATGTATATTCAGTGTCTTAATTTGTCAGATTAAAAGAAAAGTGTTTGGGGAAGAAAAGAGAATAGGTTCAATTGATTTAATCTTTTGCATGATCTCATGGCTAATGAATTCAGTGGTTCTCAGAACAACATATTTGAGACAAATTTAGGACAAATTTTGCTTCACATCACTTTTCAATTCCTTTTGGAATTTCTCTCTATCCTAATTGTTTTTTGTCTCCAAGGACTATATTTTGTAGCTTTATCTTCTCAGAGCTGTGAATTGATGGAGGAATCACAGTTCCTGGGAGCTGGTAGTTGGTCAAGTTAAGATGATATATGGTTTTGAGACAGAGTTTCACTCTTGTCATCTAGGATGGAGTGCAATGGCATGATCTTGGCTCACTACAACCTCCGCTTCCGAGGTTCAAGCAATTCTTCTGCCTCAGCCTCCAGAGCAGCTGGAATTTCAGGCATCTGCCACCACTCTCAGCTAATTTTAGTATTTTTAGTAGAGACAGTGTTTCACCATGTTGGCCGGGTTGGTCTCCAACTCCTAACCTCAAATAATCCACCCATTTTGGCCTCACAAAGTTCTAGGATTACAGGCATGAGCCACCACATCCCCCGACACCACCATCCGCTGCCCCATGAACACTATTCTTACTGACTGCTGCAGTCCTCATGAAATCTTCTCTAAAGCTGCATTGCTTCAAGTCAATTACACTTGTTCTTCATATCTTTTTGGTATAATATGAATGAATGTAACTATCTAACTTATTTACTTCAACCACTTTACAAATTACAGTTCGAGAAAATTTCCATACAAAAAAATGAATAAGGTTTTCACTTGAAACCTCCCTTAGAACAAAAAGGAAAGACAACCCAAGTTTCAAAGACTTGAATTTTTATTGTATGCTGAGACTTCCAAACACTGTTAGACATAAAAATTACCTCCTTACAAGGCTTCCCAAATCTCAGAATAAAAAAGAGAGAAAAATCAAGCATCATCATTCAGAAATGTTGTGTTTTTTTAAAGTAAAGCTGAGATTACTGTGTTTAACATTAGGACACAATTCTCCTTTTTTTCCCCACACTACTGGGATAAAGATTTTTAACCATGCAGTCTTGATGGAACTGTCAAGGGCATACAATATTCTTTTTAATGTTAGTTGTAGTGACTTTGGACTTTTTTTTTTTGGCAAAATAAGCTTTCTTGAACCCAGACTTCCTCCAGTTTTTATGGAAGAATAACCAATGTTACAGTGATAATTTCCTATCTATTGGTGGCTAGCTTCTTCTCACTAACACACACATGACAGAAATTATTTTGAGGGAACACAGATGTGGGAATTTGCAAAGATTTCAAAGCAGCTATAGAAACCTGTATTCAAGTAATGCAAAACTTAAATATGTCTAAAGAATACACAAAGGGTATATTGACAATGTCTCATTAAATAGAGAATATTGATAAACAGAAATTATAAATAAAAATCAACTAGAAATTATGAAGTTGAAAAGTATAACTGAAATGAGAAATTGACCAAACAGGCTCAACAGTAGATTTAAGCTAGCAGTGTAATAATCAGCAATCTTGAAAATAGATTACTATATGTTACGCAACATGAGGAACAAATGGAATAAAGAATGAAGACAAATGTGGACACCATTAAACACATTAACATAAGTTAAACGGGAGCACTAAAAAAATAACAGCAAGAAAAAGGGAGAGAAAATAGTGAAAGCCAAAATGACTTAAAACATCCTAAATTTAATTAAAAAATTATTTTAGCTTAATGAACTCAGAGTAATATATAAATACAAACAGATACACACAAAGACAACATCATCAAGTGTTAAAATCTAAATCTAAAGACAAAATCTTGAATGTAATAAGAGAAAATATTACATCACATACAAGAAAAGCTCGATAATACCAAGTGCTGACTTCTCAGAAAATAAAATGAGGATACTGGTAGAAAGATGACATAGTCACAATGCTGAAACAAAAAACAAACCTGTCAAGCAAGAAAACAAATAAATAAAAAAGTTGCTTAGGGTGAAAACAAATGATACCACATTTTTATTTAAATATATATATTAAATGATACACTCAAGATAAAAGATAGTGAGTAATTATAAAATACAGTATCATTACATATTTCTTCTCTTTTTCTTTTAAACTAATTTAAAAAGCAATAGTATAAAACAATATATACATAATTATATTTTGGGCTTATGTAAAAATGTAACACATTAGAAAAAAAAAAAACACAAGTTAGGTGGGTCAAAACAAAGCTAACCTTGAGAGAGAAAGAGATGCCAAGTGGTAATTTTAAAACACAAGAATAAATTAAGAGAAACAGAAATGATTGATGTGTAGTTGAGTATGTTTGTGTCTCTGTGTGTGTAACAATTATAGCACATAGTGTGTGGGGGGCAGGGGGAAAGGGAAGACTGGAGCTATAGAAAAGTAAAATTTCTGTATTTTATATTATTTTATTATTTATTTATTTATTTTTTTTCTGCCTCCACCAGGGGTGTGGGAATACACATGGATGCAATAAGCCAAACAATTCTTGGGACAGCGTGAGAGAATTAGAAACAGGTAGACCTGGGGAGAAAAGTTCAAGTGTCCATTAATGCCAGCAGAAAAGAAACAATGTGGTTCACTGGCTATTCACAGCTGTCAGGTGATGGGGAGTTGTATAGGTAGGTGCATTTTTACACATCTGTCAGCAGAAACCTGTTTCCAAATTTAAAAATCTACTACTCAGGAAGAGCACGTGTACTGTTGACTCTCCCAGGTGGTTTCACAGAGCAAGAAGTGGGTTAGGAGGTGACATCAAGACAAGGTTGTATCTGGGGCCATAAAGACCAGCAATTAGGGAAGCAAAACTTTCTTCTTTTAGTGTCTGCTACATTAACAAAAGATGGCATTTTGAAACTGCATTTCTGTATTTCAATGTAACTAAGTTTATATATTACTGAAGTTGATTTTCATAAGATAAGACATACTTGTCTCAGAACAGCCGCTAAATGGCTGGGCACAGTGGCTCATGCCTATAATCACATCACTTTTGTAGGCCAAGATCAGGAGTTCGAGACTAGCCTGACCAGTAGGGTGAAATCCTGTTTCTACTAAAAATACACACACACACACACACACACACACACACACACACACACACACACAAATCAATAAATTAGCCAGGCATCGTGGCATGCACCTGAAGTCCCAGCTACTCAGGAGGCTGAGTCAGGAGAATTGCTTGAACCTCGGAGGCGGAGGTTGCAGTGAGTGGAGATCATACCACTGTACTCCAGCCTGGGCAGCAGAGTGAAACTCTGTCAAAAAAAGGAAAAAAGCTAAATATATCTTTAAAGTATAATTAAAACTCATTAAATATATTAAAGTGTTATACCAGAATATATCCACTTAATTCAAGGGAAGGTGGTAAGTGAAGAATGAAACAACAAAAAAAGCAAAGAATGAGACATATTAAATGCAAAATGTCATTTATAAATCCAACTATATCAATAATAACAAAAAATGTGGAAGGAATAATAAAAATCAGATCAACAGGTAGAAGTTACCAGTTTGGATTTAAAAATACAACTTGGTAACTACTGTGGATACATTAGATCCAAAGATACAAATAAATCAAAAGTAAAAAGATATAAATGAAATTTACCAGTCTTTGTCATGCAAGACAACTGAAGTGGCTAAAAAAAAATAAAATAAAATTTTACTAGAGATTTAAAGAGACAATTTATCATGATAAAAGTCAATCAATAAGGAAAGTATAAAAATTACAGGAATATATGCATCTAACAAAACCCTTGAGATATATGAAGAAAAGTTGACAGAATTTAAGGAAAAAATAAGTAATTCAACAATAATTGGTGGAGGCTTTCAATAACACATAGAAAAACAAAGCAGGAATCAAAAAGGAAATAGAAGTCTTGAACAACACTATAAGCTTATTAGACCTAACAGATATTTAAAACACTTCATCCAACAGCAGCAATATAATTCTTTCTCTCAAGCATTCTTGAAAAATTCCAAAGAATATAACATATGCCCATGCATAAAACAAACCACAATACATTTTTAAAAACTGATTTCTAAAATATCTTCTTTTATCATTAACTAATCAAATTAAAATCTATAAACAGAAGGACATTGGAGAAATTAATAAATATGTGGAAACTAAACAACAGGATCCTAAATTAACCACTGTGACAATATGGAAATATTAATGGTATCATATTAGCAAGACACTGGACTAGGAATCTCAAACTTTCCTTCCTATGGAAATTCAACAATACACAAATTCCCTTTGTAAGAAAATTACAGACTAGTTAAGAGGTTCCTCCTCCCCAGTTGAGCATGACATCAGACACACCAAACCCAGTAAGAAAACAAACTATGTTTCCTCCCCATAGTCCCTTATCCAGACATAGCATGTGGCCTAGAAAAAAACTTCTGAGATTCCAGCATTTTGTCAGGGAGGAAAAGAGACTATTAGATCATGTGTCCAACATTCTGACATTTTTGGTGGACTCCCTGATTTTTGAGGGAGCTGAGAAAAATTAAGATCTGGGAAGCATGCTGCTGTTCCAGAGGACCCATCGCACAGCAGATAGAGGCCAGTACAGCCTGCTGTCTCTTTTGAGGGAAAAGTAATGAGTGCAGTATGTGTCTAATATTCCAGCTTATTAGGGTGCTTCCACAGAAATTGGCTTCTGTCTCATCTATCTCAGAATAAGAATGGAACCCAGCATGCTCTAGAGACTTAAAATATCTGGGGACTGCTGGAAACAAAAATTGCTGTGTGGCATGCTCTCTCTCTAGAGGGACCACAGTGCAGAGAGAGGTTGTTACAGAACTGTGATGTCTCGGAAAAAGAAGAGAGTAGAGTGTGCATCTAACATATGTTTTTTTTTTCTTTTTTTTTAGGGGGCACATGGGTGCTTGATGAAATAATTTTGACATAGCACAATTTGAGTTGCTAACAGGATCTGACATACTCTCAATTCCTGGGGGCAATTAATAACAAAAGAGGGCTCTGTAGTATGAAGTTTCTTCAGAGAACCCGTGTTACAGAAGACAGAAATCAGAAGAAGCAAGAGATCACAAGCCTTGGAAGAAAATAATCAAACACATCCTTCTAATTAGGAATCTACATGCACAAGTCCAAGTCAGACACAACCACAGAAAAGGTAACTACTGTTACCAGTTTCTTGGAATTCTCCGGCCTCAGACTCCCGAGTAGCTGGGACTACAGGCACACCCCACCACACCAGGTTAATTTTTGTGTGTGTCTTTTAGTAGAGACAGGTTTTCACCGTGTTGCCCAGGCTGGTCTCAAACTTCTGAGCTCAGGCAGTCTGTCCACCTCAGCCTCCCAAAGAGCTGGGGTTACAGGCATAAGCCACTGCACCGGGAAAGTGTTTTTACCTTTGATGGGCACTGAGAGAATTTCTGGGTTGGGGTTCTTATGAGGAGGGCTAATTTGAACATTCTTGAATATGTCTATGATTGTATATCTACACTTGTTTCTGTTTAATGCACAAATGGTAGTAGTATACAGCAAAATAATAGGTTGTGG
Organism: Callimico goeldii; assembly: GCA_963573925.1. Classification (NCBI taxonomy): domain Eukaryota; kingdom Metazoa; phylum Chordata; class Mammalia; order Primates; family Cebidae; genus Callimico; species Callimico goeldii. The sequence continues at coordinate 51,769 of CAUYOR010159996.1, read as the reverse complement.
AAATGAACACTTTTAATGTATAGTGGTAGCTTTGCTAACTGATTGTATCAATTTACACTCCAAAAAGCCATGTCTATGACACTGGTTATTCCATATTTACCAAAATTTGCACCTCCTTGATGACTAATATGAGTATTATTCTTTTCATAAATTTCTTGGCAATCTGGACATATCACAATTTTTAAGTTATTTGGGAATTGTTTCTTCTTTGTCTAGGATCTGATTTATTTTTTCAGATTAGAGCAACAAAGGAATCTTTTCAAGTTGTAAATCAAGTATTTTTTCAACCCTATTTAAAAAACAAATAATACGAACTCCAAAGATTTATTATTTTTGCTTAGAATAACACCCATACACCCTAATATTAGATAAAATTTATTACATAAAATTATCTCCTTTCCATTCTGCTTCACCTGCTATTTTCAGGTTACAACAAATGTTTATTTTGTAGCTATTGTTATTTTATTTTTACTCATTGGAGTCCTTGTTCTTCTTTATTTTAATCGTCTAGTTACTATCTCATAAATTACATTTCTACTCAGTTGACATGTAACAACATACACTTTCCCTAGTAAAACTAGCATTCCTTGACTTTGATTTTACTCTGAATAATTAGTAATTAATTTTCTTCAGTTCACTTATTATCTAAAATTATCTTATCTTTAAAATATACTTCAATGTGTCAACAGCATCTATATCTGTATCAAACACATAATAAATAATTGACACATTTCAAATAATTAAGTGACAAATGTATATTACATATTTTTCATGAGTTATTTTTCTCCTGACCCATTTTTCAGTTGATGCATTCTCCAAAAATTATAGAAAAAGTTGATTGACTAAACCTCTGAAATATTTATTGCACTAATCCCTTAATCTACCATCAATTTAGAATGTAGGCCTGGAAAATTTCCTGTCACAGTTGAATTGCTGGTGACTGAGGAGAGCTTTGAGAAGTGTCTCATGTTAAGTATTTAAACTTACAAAGTTAATTATGGAAAGCACAGAATGATCTATGGAAAAGATGCGAAAGCTCTACCAACATGCTGGCACTCATGCCTTCTTCATTCATTACCTGTGAGCCCTTGGAAAATATATACAATTTTTAATGTGTCTTATTTAACAGATCTATAAAATAAGAAATGAATATAATTCTTAATGCCCATTTTGGGTCCAAAATTTTATAACTCTATCATGTAAACTACTATTTTAAAAAAATATTGCACAAAGAATGCTGGAAAATTAATGCAGTTGAGAATTTTACATCACTTATTTAGAACTATGTATCGTATTTTCTTGATGTGCAATTTGGCACACACCCCCAACACTCACACGTGTATATATCATAGTTAAATAATTCTGCTTTATCAGCTACCAGTTGACTATTTAGTTCAGGCATCAACATATAGTTTTAATAAGCAATGATGAATCACACAGCTTTAGAGTGATTTTTTTTCTACTCACCTATTGCAGGTCAGTTGATTATGGTTCTTATCCTATGAAAGTTAAATTCCCAGTCATATCAATCCCATTTTTTTTCAGACGGAGTCTCTCTCTGTTGCTAGTCTGGAGTGCAGTGGTGATCTCAGTTCACTGCAACCTCTGCCTCCTGGGTCAAAGTGATTCTCCTGCCTCAGCTTCCCTAGTAGCTGGGACTATAGATGCAGGCCACCTCACCCACCTAATTTTGTACTTTTAGCAGAGACAGGGTTTCACCATGTTGGCCAGGATGGTCTTGAGCTCTTGACCTCATGATCTTCCTGCCTTGGCCTCTGAAAGTGCTGGGATCCCAAGCACTCCCTTTTAAGTACAATTCACAGCAAGCTGCAAGACTGATTTCAGACTTAATGTGTGCTTCTGTTTGATTTGTATTTTTTCATTTTGTGACTATTTACTTATCATTGTGTTTGTTATTTCACATACTTGACTTTAGAATAGGTTGCACAGTTTATATAATAACTCGTCACTTTCCTGAATGGAATCAGAGTATTTGTTTCTTTTCCATGTAAATCTGGATAAACATAATGGAGGGTAACCATGTGTAAAACTTTTTGTTAGTTCTAAAAGGGCCTGTAGAGAATCAAATGTAAGACAGGCTTCAGAATGTGGAAAGCAAGAAAAGAAAGGTAAGATAGAAAGAAAAATAAAAACCCTAGAAGAAAACCTAGGCAAAAGCATTCAGGACATAGGCATAGGCAAGAACTTCATGACTAAAACACCAAAAACATTGGCAACAAAAGCCAAAATAGACAAATGGGACCTAATTAAACTCCAGAGCTTCCATACAGCAAAAGAAACAGTCATTAGAGTGAACTGGCAACCAACAGAATGGGAAAAAACTTTTGCCATCTATCCATCTGACAAAGGGCTAATATCCAGAATCTACAAAGAACTAAAACAGATTTACAAGAAAAAAAAAAAAAACAAACACATTCAAAAGTGGGTGAAGGACATGAACAGACACTTTTTTAAAAGAAGACATTTATGAGGCCAACAAACATGAAAAAATGCTCATCACCACTGGTCATTAGAGAAATGCAAATCAAAACCACATTGAGATACCATCTCACACCAGTTAGAATGGCGATCATTAAAAAATCTGGAGACAGATGCTGGAGAGAATGTGGAGAAATAGGAACAATTTTACACTGTTAGTAGGAGTGTAAATTAGTTCAACTATTGTGGAAGATAGTGTGGTGATTCCTCAAGGACCTAGAGATAGAAATTCCATTTTACCCAACAATCCCATTACTGGGTATATATCAAAACAATTATAAATTTTCTATGCACACACTTGTTCATTGTGGCACTGTTTAGCAAAGACCTGGAACCAACCCAAATACCCATCAATGATACACTGGACAAGGAAAATGTGGCAAATATACACCATGGAATACTATGCAGCCATAAAAAACGATGAGTTTGTGTCCTTTGTAGGGACATGGATGAATCTGGAAACCATCATTCTCAACAAACTGACAAAAGAAAAGAAAATCAAACACTGCATGTTTTCACTTAGAGGTGGGTGCTGAACAATGAGAACACATGGACACAGGGAGGGGAGCACTGGGGTCTGTTGGGGCTGGGGTCGGGGAGGGATAGCATGGGGTAGGGATGTTGGAGAGGGATAACATAGGTAGAAATGCCAGATATAGGTGACAGGGGGATGGAGGAAGCAAACCACATTGCCATGTATGTACCTATGCAACAATCCTGCATGATCTGCACATGTACCCCAGAACCTAAAGCACAATAAATATAAATATATATATATTTATATATGAAAGAAATTTATATATGAAAGAAAAATAAACAATTATGAATAGACCTTTTATCAACCAATCTAAGATACTTACAAACAGAAGATAAAGTTCTCTTTCTAGATAAAATATGCACTTCGGAGATTCTTTTACATTTGAAATTGTATTTATAACACAAATTTTAAAAAGAACAAAAATTCATTACAGATGTGACAAGTTTTCTTCTAGTTTGCTACAGAGTCCAATCTCTTAAACATCTTTACCCTTCTATTTTTTTTCTTATCATGCCTTTGAGCAAAAACTCCAAATGTTCTGTGAAGTTATAACTAAGTGACACGAGGCTCTGTGCCAATCAGGGTCTAGTAAAAAGCAGGTGGCATAGATAAACTGTGAACTTTGAGAAAAGATTAATGAAAGTGCTGTTCATAGCCATGTGGATTGAATGCGAGGAAACTGAAGCATGCAGTACAATATCCTAGGGCTAGTGACAGCGAGACTCTATTACTAACTCTTGGTCTGGAGAATCAAAGACAAAAAGCGGTTAATGAATGTGAGGTGGGTATGTATGGAGAGCTCTCTCTGACAGTGGTGATGATGGGACACATTCATCCCGGGTGATAACATAGGCAAGGAAAGTAAGAAAGCTCACACTTTTCCCTTCTGATTTCTTGCCAGAGTTCCCTGTTGGCCAAAACACATAGCCAGAAAAAAAAATGGCCTGTTATAAAAGGTAGAGAGGTCAGCTTCCAGAGCACAGTGATGGGTGAAGAAGGACGGATAGTGAATCAAGGTGGAAAGGACAGAAGAGCCAGGATAGATTCATGGGCCAGTAGTAAGTCATATTAAAAGCTCAAGTGTATTGTGGTTTTATCAGAAACTTATTTCAGTCAAGACTACCACAGTAAGCTTCATTTACTCTAATTACCAAAATTAGTGTAACTCAACACTCTCAAATACTATCATCATCACCCTGGCCCTTTCCCCTTTTCCTCCACACCTACTTCTTCAAAGTTGTAAGAGAGTAAGTGGCTGTGTTTTTATATTTGTTTGTTATTTTGTGTGTTCTTCTAGAAAACTTACATGTGAAGTATAGATTCGACAGTGCTACCAGTAATTCCTTTATTTCCAATGCATAACTATGTTTGTATTTTTAGAATTAATCTTCAATTCTGATTAGCAAATCAAATTTTGATAAAACATTTTCTGCTTTACCAAAACTCATTGTTGGTTCATGGATTTAAATTTACTATTTTCAATAAAAAATTTCCATGCCTCTGTCAGTTTTTACAATTGTATTCTTGTTAGCCTCCTCTATTTTCAGCCATCAGAAATATGTTCATATTTACTGAATACCTGGAACTTCATATGCAAGGGAGGGAGAGACAGAAAAATGTAAGAAGGGTAAAAGGAATGGGGAATGGGAGAAAGAAAGAAAGAGAGGAGGAGGTGGAGAGGTGAATTGAGGAGGGGAGTGCGGGGAAGTAAAAGCAGAAAACAACTGAAAATTCTCAATCTCTGTGAGCTACGGACTAGTCATCATATTGAAGCTTCACTTCCAATCTAAACTTTTGTTGCTCACTTAAGAACATGCACTGATTTATATTTTCTACTCCAGTGATCTCCCCTTAGAAATAAATTACTGAGGGCCAGTCGCGGTGGTTCACGCCTATAATCACAGCACGTTGGGAGGCCAAAACAGGTGGATCACCTGAGGTCAGGAGTCCGAGATAAGTCTGGCCAACATGCTGAAACCCCATCTCTACTAAAAATACAAAAAACTGGCCAGGTGTGGTGGCAGGTACCTGTAATCTCAGCTACTTGGGAGACTGAGGCAGAAGAATTGCTTGAACCCAGGAAGCTTTGGTTGCAGTGAGCCAAGATCATGCCATGGTGCCATTGCACTCAAGCCTGGGTGAAAAGAGCAAAACTTCATCTCAAAAAAAAAAAAAAGAAAGAAAGAAAGAAAGAAAGAAAACAAGAAAACAAAAGGAAATAAATTACTGCTATGTAATCGATGCATTTACTTCTTGGGACAAGTAGATGAAGCATATATCTACTTTTCTTTCATTTGTGCCATGGCCTCTTCATTCTGCTTCTCCCTCCTCTTTCTTTGCAATCCACACTATTTTCCATTTGTGCTTGCTCTTTCTATAAGTCTACGAAAAAGGTCACCCATTAGCGAGAATGTTGAAAACAAACCTTGTCTTTTGGACTCACTATGTTTTCAATGGCTGAATTTGAGCCAGGAACCTATGCCTGGTCTAGTTTTAATCTGAGTAACTTGTTTTAATTGTAACTGTATACCTATAGTACAGTAATTTTCAATGAGGGTATATAATGCTACTTTTGTTCAACTGTTTCCAAAGTTAGATAAATATTAAGAATTATGCCTTCCTTTCCAGTAATATCATCTTAGATCATGTGTTTATTTTTTATTTATATTATTTTCTTGATATAATAAAATTGATATTTAGATAGATCAGTCATATATTTATTGCCTAGCCTAATCCGATATTGTTAATAATTTTGGTAAAAAAGGTTTTTGATTTTTAAGTGAAATTAATTTATCTAATAGATATATTGACATGTAAATTGTATATAATAAATGTATATGTCTATATTATAAACATATTACAGCAGTATGTTGTAAACATACTGTTATGTTTATGAACTTACTATTGCATCAATAAGTCTGTAATTACATTTTTATTTAAAGAAATAAGAGTGAGATTAACAATTAAAATAATTAACTTCCCCCTGTGTTAAACGATACTGAGGGAAGACATAGTTGCCTGTCCCTGTATCAGGCAATGCTTAAGACTGAAAAAAATAAAATGAGCTGCTTGTTCTAAGTCATAACTTATTCTACAGATAAGAGTGTGAATCAATGTTATCAATTTCCTACAGCACCCATACAAAATTGACACAAACAAGGTGGCTTAAAACAAAAGGAATTATTTTCTCATCAACCTAGAGGCCAGAAGTCCAGAATTAGTCAGGACCATACTCTCTCTGAAGATAGCAGGAAGGATCCTTTCTTGCTTCTCCTCACCTCTTGATGGTTGCTGAAAAGCTTAATGTTCCTTGATTTGTAGATGCATCCTTTCAATTTTTTCTCCATTTATCACTGACGTACTCCCTGTGTGTCTGTGTCTTTGTTTGCCCTATTAAAAAGACACCAGCTGTTATGCACTGAATATAGGTATAACTAAAATAGAGATAGTAGTTAAAACAGTAGATACCTTGGCAGAAAGATAGATTAGAAAGGGCAAGAAAGAGACTTGAAGGAACTTTCCAGAATAAAAATAAACTTTTGAAATTCTTGTTGATGTATTAGTCACATACAGGTATATATTTCTTCATATTCTTTTAATTTTACTGTATTCTTTTAATTGCACTGTATTAATTTGTATTTTACTGTATTGCAATTTGGTAAAAATCAACCATTATTAAGACAGCAATAATTCTGCAATGAGTATTGATGATATCATATCTTTGTAATCAGTCTATAATATATATATATATATATATATATATATATATATATATATATTTTTTTTTTTTTTTTTTTTTGAGACGGAGTTTCGCTCTTGTTATCCAGGCTGGAGTGCAATGGCACAATCTCGGCTCACCGCAACCTCCGCCTCCTGGGTTCAGGCAATTCTCTTGCCTCAGCCTCCTGAGTAGCTGGGATTACAGGCATGCACACCATGCCCAGCTAATATATATATATATATATATATATATATATATATATTTTTTTTTTTTTTTAGTAGAGATGGTGTTTCACCATGTTGACCAGGATGGTCTCGATCTCTTGACCTCGTGATCCACCCGCTTCAGCCTCCCAAAGTGCTGGGATTACAGGCTTGAGCCATCGTGCCCGGCCTATAATATATATATTTTTAAGATTATTTCAGAAATTATGTGAGAAGATTTTGAATATTGAATTCATAATTAATATATGGTTGCCTACAGCAATGTCAACGATAGCTATATCACCATTTATTTCCTTATTTGTATGTCTTTTTTCTTTTGAAAAGATAAACATAAAATGTTTTTTCCTTCCAGAGGAAGAGTTTTGGATTTGTCTTATTTTGTTTTGAGATGAAAAATACTTTTGCAAAAAGTTGATCATATAAATATTAAGAATCGTGCCTTCCTTTCCGGTAATATAGTCTAAGGCCAGGATTAATTGAAAAAAAATATCAAAATAACAAATCAGATGACTGTGCTTTTATTAAAATATCTGCGTATCTATACATGTCAGTATCTAATCACACATAAATAAATATTGAAAAATTTATTTTTATATTTAGTAAACTACTATCTTAATGCATCATAAAAAGCTAAATAAACTGTATTATGAACTAATAATATAACTCATTCATTCTATGAGAAAAAAATTTCCATTCAACTACCTACTGATTATTCCATACTTAATGGCCTATATGAAAACTAAAATTTGCTAAAAGATATGATGGTTTCAAATGACACTGAATTTGGTCTTTTTGATCAGTGTTCTGAAAAATTTCCTCTTCTTAAAGGAAGGTCATGCTTTTTGATCTATTCAGCCTTTGAAGTAACTGGATGAGGCCAACATTAAGGGGGACAATCTGCTTTACTCAGTCTTCCAAATTAAGTGTTAATCTCATCCAAAACTACCTTCACAGAAAGACCCAGAACAACGTTTACCCAGTAGCTGGAAACCTTGTGGCCCAGTCTAGTTGATCGCTGAAATTAACCATCACAGATTGATAACAAATTAATCATTTTTAAGAGATTAGCAGATGACATATCCTCAGTTGTCTGATTCAGAGATTTCACAATGGCTTTGATGGGCACAGTTTTACTTTGATTTATTCCTCAAGTCAAAAATAGAATATTTGTTATTGCAGTTTAATTTTTAACATTTTTGTGTATGAAGTAGGTGTATACATTTGTCTACTTAGCTTTATCATTTCCCTTAGGAGTTGTGAACCAGTTACCACTTGAAACTCCATGATTTCTGAATATATATATTTTCTGTCTTCTTCCCATTTATTCTTGCTTCACAGCAAATAGGACAACAGAGAAACACAACATCCAAATATTATAATTTCCAGTCCTTCCCCCTAGGGTTACAGGTATATTAGGTAGTGTATTCTAAGTGCAAGTTTCTACAGGTAACATTTAAAAAATAGTATCTATAATTTTGTAATATTTCAATATCTCTGTTATTTTGATATCTAATAATAATTTATTTACTTATCTCCATCTGAACAGCAAGCCAATAGCATGCTAAATTACTTGGTATATGTAACATCAACATAACATGATACCAGTTTCTTTATCTGTCATGATAGGAAACACTTATTTCTTACTCATAATACATATCCTATGGGAGCTATCTGATGCAGTGTGCCATGTATCATATTACCCCACCTTTACAGATAAGATATAGTTATTTATTAAATTTTATTAAAACCCCACAGTGAGTAAATGTTGGAGGCAGGACTCAAAATCATTTTTCAGTTTCAAAAATTATTAGCTTTTACATGCAGAGACCTTGAGGCAGAATGTTGTTAGAGAATTTTATAGGACTTGAGAGATGAAAAGAAGCCTATAAATTATGTGTCTTCATTTTTAAAATTTGTCAATGAGGAAACTAAACTTTATAAATCTTGAGAGATCTGTATACTAATGGAATCAGGATGAAATCCTGTATCTTCTCATTTAATATATGCTAAATAAAAAAATAAATTTAAAGCTTAATATATAAAGATGTCTATTTATAGGTCAGGTGCATTGGCTGATGCCTGTAATCCTAGAACTTTGGGAGGCCAAAGCGAGTGGATCATGAGTTCAGAAGATCAACATCATCCTGGCCAACATTGTAAAACCCCGTCTCTACTAAAAATACCAAAACTAGCTGGTACCAAAATACCAAAACAGGGTGTGGTGGCACACGCCTGTAATTCCAACTACTTGGGGAGCTGAGACAGGAGAATCACTTGAACCCAGAAGGTGGAGATTGCCGTGAGCCAAGATCATGCCACTGCACTGGCATCAGCCTGGAGACAGAGTGAGATTCCATCTCAAAAAAAAAAAAAAAAAAAAAAAAAAAAAGGTATCTATTTATAAAACTGAATTAACTGAATTCATTACATGACAACTTAAACTGACTTTTACAGAATATGCCTAAGCCATTAGATGAAGACAAACCTTTTAAGGGAGATGAGCAGAAAGGAGGTAAGTAACAAAAAGAACAAAGTGAAGAAAAAAAAGATGGATTATAGGTAGAAGGGTTTCTTACTGAACAAAAACATGAAATAGATGCACATTGTACTTTCTGGGACAGTACATGTTGTGTAATTGTTGATTTGCAAATATGTCTTATCTTCTAAGATAGCACTAATGCATATGAAAGGTAGCAGAACAAGACATCTCAAAATATGCCACTTAGGTATACAGATTATTTTGATCTAAAAGCACTTGAAAAACAGCAGATCAAAGAAGGGTATTCTAATCTACTCCTTTGTTTTTGGAAATGAAAGATAAAACTCATCTCTCTTCATACTAGAAGAGAGAATCATTCTTCAATGGGTAATTATATTCAGGATAATTCCGTAGAAACACACTTTGTTAAAATAATTATTGTATCTCTTTTAGCTTCCTCACATAATTTGAACACTTTCCGTAATGGTTTCTCTACTCCACCTAATGTACAAGCACTTAGGTTTGGCCACGTTTTTGTGTCGTTGCTTCTTTATGAAGGCTCCTACTTCATATTAAAAGATACAAATTTGTATGTTATTCTCCTGCCACTCTGGCTTATGTCAATTTAATTTTTAGGCCTAGGGAAAACTCTAGGAAGGTAAATGTAAAATTTTGCCTTCTTTACAGGGAAAAGGCAGGAGAACAGATTTGTTCTACCCAAAATTTTGTGTATTGTTTTCTAGTTTGGAGATTAAAATGTGACCACGCTCCAAATTATTTGATTGGATATGGTTGGTTGATTTAGTAAATCAATTTATGATTGAAAATTCAGCGAAAAACAAGAAATTAGCATACTTGATTATGATATTTTGGTTTGTATTGTAGGAATGCTGTAGCTTTTTAAAATTGTTTAGATCACAAACCTAAATAATCTTTATTTCTCTTTATTTTCTCCCTTGTTTTTCTCAAACTATGATTTATGGAATGCTAGTTCATAATCACTTGAGTTATTAATTTATTTTTTAAATGTAGGGTTCTCAGGTCCTGTTTCACATCTACTGTGTCAGAATTACAAGGTTAAGACTTGGAAACCTGTTATCTTTAAGAGTCACCTTATGATGTTTAGGAGAAGCAGAGCTTTCAATCGACATAGAACAGAACAGGGCAGCAAATATTATTTGTGTGCCTTGTGGCTCACCTGGATCAGATAAAGGGAGGCCCAAAAGGAAATTAATTTTTAAACTACCCAAGTGTTCATAACTCTATCAATTTGTATGCACTTGCAAAACTAGAAATGATAGACAAGTTAACTCATTTGTCAGTTATTAGGATTTAAAATATTGGACTGAAGCAATAAAATATATTCTGTATTACTAATATACAAACAGGACTATTAGCTGTGAAAATGTTCAAAATTTCCTACTTTATACAAGTAAACTGGCATAACTAAGGTTTTGTTTTGCATTGACCATGATGTTTACCATTGATACTCTTTGCATATTTTAAATGATACACATCCATAAGATAAAACTTTATGTTTATCAGTTATATTGGGTTAAATTCTGATAGAAATCTTTACAATATCTTGGCCTATCTCCTGTTATCAGACTCTAATACAAACATGCATCATGTGACATTAAATATATTTCTTCAGAGATAATTTATTATAAAACTATATAGAGGAAAATTTAGTACACTAAACTAATTAATATTAACATATAATGTTTCCTATTTCATTTAAATTTATATTTCAAATATGAAATTCTGTAACATTAGTTCAAGATATATAAGTTGTGCTGTGATATCACCGCCATAGGATAAGACAACCAATACTTGTATATCTATACATGTTTTAAATTATATACACTATACTTAGTCTGTATTCACATATTTAAATGTTACATAGTCCTGTGTGATAGTTATGTTGTAATTCCAATTTTAGTGGGGTAGAATCTGAGTCCTGAGAAGTTTAGTCCATTTCACAGGGTTATGTAACTACTAAATTTTGGTGCTGATTTACAAACGTGGGAAGTGTATTTACAAGCTCTGTACTACTCTGCTTTACTGGATGAAGAGTTTTTATTTTTAAATAATAATTTATGTAGTATAAAAGTGTTCCTATAATAAATGCATTTGAAAATAAAATGTACATGGTAAATACTCGATATTTGGACATTTAATATTTTATAGATAAATTGTGAAAAAATATTTAAAATGGACGGAAAAATATTCAAATCGATAATTTAATCATAGTATTATATACAACATTGGGTAAGATTCATGAAACAAACCACAAATATGTAAATCACTGATCACTTGTGTCACACTCATATCTATCTATTTATTTATTACCTCACTTTTGTTTTTAATATTGTGGGTAAACAGAAAAGGCCATATCTTGGTTTAAAGAGCAGATAAATTTCTGGTCAGAAATTACTTAGTTCTTTCAGACTCTTACAACCAAAATGATAAACTGGGTAACTTTTGCATGACAGAAATTTATTTTTCACAGTTCTGGAGGGTGAGAGATCCCAGACCAAGGCATCAGCAGATTCAGTGTTTGATGAAGTCCCAATTTCTAGTTCATAGATGGTGCCTTTTTGCTTGTCCTTACATGATGTAAGGGAGACATAAGCTCCATCTGGGGGGGGGGTCTCCTTTATATGAGCCCTAAACCCACTTGTGAGGGCTCTGTTCTCATGACCTAATCACCTCATAAGGGCTTCACTTCCTTATACTGTCACCTTGGAAGTGAGAGTTTTAACATATGGATTTGGAGGAAACATTCATACCATAGTTCATAGACCAGAATTATTAGTTACAATAACTTTGTAGCTAAATAGCTTTCAGGGCATGAATATGTATACTATTGTCTTTTATCATAACTCTGATGGATAAAATATTGTTAAATATTAAGATGAGGTGGGCCCAGACTTTTCTTTGGCCACAGTCCCACTGAAAGCATCATATTTGTGGCTTAAATTCTTCAATAGTTTTGATTCTCTCATCTACATCTCCAGTCTGCATACTAAGGCTTTTGGTTCGACCTCAACTCTCCCCCATTTCTGTAAATAATGTTTCATTGAAACACAGTCACACAGTTTTATTACATATTGTCTATAGCTTTTCTCATACTGCAATGACAAGATTGAGTAGCTATATCAGACATTATATGTGTACTGAAAAGCCTAAAATATTAACTATTGGACCCTTTACCAAAAAACTCTGCCAACCACTGCCCTAGACAAAAAGCCTCTGTGACTTTAGAATTCCCTGAATTATACTTCTGATTATAATTTCAAGAAGTCTCTAAAGCTTATGCAGTGGCATATCATTAAACAGATAAACTTATACCACACTAGAAAAGAAGTTTTTGTCAGGAGTGTGCATGAATGTGTGTATGTGTGCATGTTGGGACAGGAGAGTCTTTTTCAGTTTTACTAAGAATTTAATAACTTTGGTCTCAGAGATCAAAGCATAAAATTAGCAATACAGACAAAGGGAAAATCTGAAATATAGATAGTTTTATAGTCTAGGTAGCATATAATAAATATTTTTCCAACTTTATACAAGTTGGGAGAATAAAAATTTATATTAAATGTAAAAGCTTTGTGATATATACTTGCATATAAACAAGTACATACATTTTACATTTACTAAGTTCATATTATCTCATAAGCAAAATTAATAATCATTTACCAAATCCTGAATTTAAATATATAATTTTGAATGTGATCATATTAAATGTAGTCACATTGAATGCAGTCATTTTTAGCTGTAAGTACCCCTGATCATTTGTGGTGTAATGTTCACACAGTCTGACATGTGTAGATCATATCCTAATTTCCTCATCTTCTGATAGTGTACCTTAAATTGCTCTAGTGCCCCTTGACTTTTATAATAAATAAGAATGATGAATAAGTCTAAAAAATGACAGTCTTTAAAAACACTATAAGTTACTGCTTAGGTTGAATATATTTCATGAAATTAGCAGTTAAGTATTTTCTGTCGGCGATGATTAAGGTTACTATTCCGGGAAAAATGACACCCTATAATTATATTTCAGAAAAGAAGGTATGGACATTTACTTTCAGTTCATGTCAGCACATCTTGACCCACCTGTTTACATGACAAATAGACAATCAGGATCTCACTTGTAAGAATGGTCTTTTAAAAGAGGGCAAGATTGAAGTCGGACCAGTCCTGAAAATTCTTCTTTACTTTGCTTGAAACACACAGAGGTGATTCTTATTCTGAGAAACAGATCTTCCCCCCGAAAAGTCTTATTTGGTAATATTGAGTGACTTTATTGTTCTTGTTTTGTTAATTCAAAATTAAATTCAACCTTAATACATTTCTGCAATTATTTACTCCCCTTTTCTCAGTAATGCAAATTGCTCTAGCAGAAAAACAGACATAGTATCTCTATGCTTTACACCTAATTTTTATATGTACAAATTTAATAACCAAAAGTTTCAGAATTTCTTTGAAATAGTGTAAGCAATAACCAGTTAAAAACATTCTCTAACAGCATAATTTTTCTACCCTCTTCCTTAATATTGAATTTTTACATGATGTTGGGAAATTTTAATTACTTATCAGGGGTATTAGTTTCAGCCTTCATTACATGCACAGCATTCAATTATCCACCGGGTGTTATTGGAGGTTCAGGAAATCTAACCCATCCAGGCATAATTCCTGTTATTACCCATTTCAAAATAACAAGTAGGAAAATAAAAACCTAAGTGATTAATGTACTAAACATGAAAATAATTAATGAAAAATCATTTCTTTAACATCTCTTATGAGAAAAGTTTCTAGGAAATAATTGAAGGGAGAATGAAGATAATTTTTGTGTTTTTTCTGCTTTGTTTGCTTTTATCTTTCCCTGGTGCATGATAAACTATTCCATCAACCTTTAGTCACAAACCCTATGAAGTTAAATGGTTATCAGAATGCATGGGACCAGCGCTGCGGCTCACACCTATAATCCCAGCACTTTGGGAGGCTGAGGCGGGCAGAGTATCTGAGGTTTAGAGTTTGAGATCAGCACGACCAACAATGGAGAAACCCTGTCTCTACTAAAAAATACAGAATTAGCCAGGCATGGTGACACATGCCTATAATCCCAGCTGCATGGAAGGTTGTGGCAGGACAATCTTAGCTTGAACCAAGGAGGCAGAGGTTGCAGTGAGCCATGATTATGCCAGGCTGCACTCCAGCCTGGGGAACAAGAGTAAAACTCTTTCTCAAAAAAAAAAAAAAAAAAAAAAGTGAGAGATTGCATGGAGATGCTTGTCATGGTGGTAACAAATAATCGCAAGAAAATTTCCAAAAAATGAGAAGAATTTGTATTAGTCTTCTTCCACAATGCTGTAACTACCTGAAACTGGATAATTTATAAAGAAAAGGGGGTTAATTGACTGACAGTTCTGCAGGCATAACAGGAAGCATGACTGTGAGGTCTCAGGAAGCTTACAATCACGGCAGAAGGTAAAGTGAAGCAAGGACCTTTTTCACATGGAGGCAGAAGAGAGAGCAAAAAGGGATGTGCCACACACTTTTAAGTCATCCTGTCTTATGAGAATTCACTATCATGAGAACAGCTAGGGGAAAATCTGCCTCCAAGATTCAGTCACCACCCACTAGGCCCCTCCTTTAACATCTGCAGATTACAATTTGACATGAGATTTGAGTGGGAACGCAGAACTAAACCATATCATTCTGCATCTGGCCCCTCCAAAACCTCATGTCCTTCTCACATTTCAAAACACAATCACGCGTTTCTAAGAGTCCACCAAAGTCTTAACTCATATCAGCATTAACCCAAAAGTCTCATTCTGAAGTCTCATCTGAGATGAGGAAGTCCCTTCTGCCTATGAGCCTGTAAAATAAAAAAACAAGTTAGTTACTTTCAAAATATAAGGGGAATGCAGGCATTGGGTAAATGCTCCTATTCCAAATGGGGAAAATTGGCAAAAACAAAGGGGCTACAGTACACATGCAAATCTGAAACCCATTAGGGTAGTCAATAGATCTTAAACCTCCAAAATAATCTCATTTGGCTCCACGTATCACATCCAGGGCATGCTGATGCAAAGGATGGGGTTCCACAGCCTTGGGTAGCTCTGCCCTTATGGCTCTGCAGGGCAAAGCCCTGTGGCTGCTTTCAAAGCTGGCATTGTCTGTGGCTTTCTCAGGTATGTGGTACAAGCTGCTGGTGGATCTACCATTCATGGATCTGGAGGATGGTGGCTCTCTTTTCGCAGCTCTACTAGGCAGTGCTCCAGTGGGGACTCTGTGGAGGCTCCAAGCTCACAATTCCCCTCTGCACCAGACTAGTATGGGTTTTCCATGGAAAACCTGCAGCAGACTTTTGCCTGAAAATTTAGATGTTTCCTTACATCCTCTAAAATCTAGGTGGAGATTCCCTAACCTCAATTCTTACCTTCTGAACACCCAGAGGCCCAATATCACATGGAAGTTGCCAAGGATTAGGGCTTGCATATTCTGAAGCCACAGAAACTGTACCTTACGGCTGGAGCTAGAGTAACTGGAATGCATGGTGCTGTCTCAAGGCTGCACAAAGCAGTGAGGCCCTGGGCCTGGCCCAGAAAACTATTTTTCCCTCCTAGGCCTCAGGAGAAGGGATGCCACAAAGGTCTCTAACAAGCCCTGGAGATATTTTCCTCATTGTCTTGGCTATTAATGTTTGACTTCTCTTTGCTTATGCAAATTTCTGCAGCCTTGAATTTCTGCCAAGAAAATGTTTTCTATTGCTTTGTTTTGTTTTTCCATAATTGGGCTGCAAAGTTTCCTAAACTTTTATGCTCTGTTTCTCTATTAAATATAAGTTCCATTTTCAGACCATTTTTTGTTCATGTATACAAGCATATACTTTTAGAAGCAGACTTTTCACCTCTGGAATGCTTTGCTGCTAAAAACTTTCTTCTGCCAGTTACCCTAAATCATCTCTTTTAAGTTCAAATTTCTGCAGATGTCTAGAGCAGGGGCGAAATGTTGCCGGTCTCTTTGCTAAAAAACAGCAACAGTGGTCTTTGCTCCAGTTCCCAACAAGTTCCCAATCTCAGAGACCACCTCAGCCTGGACTTCATTGTCCATGTCACTATTACTATTTTAGACAAAACCATTCAACGAGTCTCTAGGACTTTCCAAATTTTCCCACATTTCCCTGTCTTCTTCCGATCCCTCTGAACTGTTCCAATCACTGCCAATTACCCAGTTCCAAAGTGACTTTCACATTTTCAGGTGTCTTTAGAGTAATGTCCCACTTCTCGGATGCCAATTTTCTATATTAGTCCATTTTCACATTGCTATAAAGAACCACATGAAACTGGGTAATTTATGAAGAAAGAGGTTTAATTGACTCACAGTTCTGCAGGCTTAACAGGAAGCATGACTGGGAGATTTCAAGAAACTTACAGTCATACTGGACAGTGAAGAGAAAGCAAGGTCATTCTTCACATGGTGTCAGGAGTGAAAGAGTGACAAGGGAAATGCAACATACTTTTAAACTCTCATATCTTTTGAGAACTTACTCTCAGGACAACAATAAGGGGGTCAGAGGGAAAAGGTGGTCATGAGCCAATCACCTCCCACCAGGCCCTTTCTTCAACACATAGGGATTACAATTCAACACGAGAATTGTGTGGGGTCAGAGAGACAAACCATATCAGAGTTTATGGAAAATTGACTTATTCAGAGATTTCTCAAGATTTGATCCAATATAAGCCAAAAATATTAAATAAAAATGAAATATCAAAAAAACAAACATTCTAGCTTGTGTTATTTTTTTCCTTTTTTTATTTTTTATTTTTTGAGACGGAGTCTTGCTCTGTCACCAGACTGGAATTCAGTGACTCTGTCTCAGCTCCTGCAACCTCCACCTCCTGGATTCAAGTGATTTTCCTACTTTAGCCTCCTGAGTAGCGGGGACTACAGGTGTGTGCCACCACATTCAGCTAATTTTTTGTATTTTTAGTAGAGACAGGTTTCACCATGTTGGCCAAGATGGTCTCCATCTCCTGACCTTGTGATTTGCCCACCTCTACCTCCCAAAGTGCTGGTATTATAGGTATGAGCCACTGCACCCAGCTTATTTTTCTTTTTTAAAGTTTTTATTTTTTTTTTCCTGAGCATCAATGGAGTTAGTAGTTTTTTGGTAGGACATGCCTAATTCAGTCTTTTTAAAAATAAGGCAAGAAAGAAAATCTAAGAGTTAGGTGTGCTAAAAGATATTCCAGGCTGGGTGTGGTGGTTGAGGACGGTAATATCACTTTGGGAGGTTGAAGTGGCTGAATCACCTAAGGTCAGGAGTTTGAGACCAGACTAGCCAATGTTGTGAAACCTTGTTTCTACTAAAAATATTAAAATTAATTGGACGTGGTGGCTGACACCTGTAATCCAAGCTACTTAGGAGGTTGAGGCAGGAGAATTGTTTTAACTCTGAAGGTGGAGGTTGCAGTGAGCTAAGATTCCACCATTGCACTCCAGGCTGGGAGACAAGAATGAGACTCCATCTCAAAAGATTAAAAAAATCCATAAAATAAAAATCAATGTTATGATTCAAAAAGATGCTTGATGCAAATATAATAATTCCAAGAAATCAAATTAAGATGTAGTATGTACGTCAAGATTGGGTCCCACTTTTTTGGTCTAAAACAAATGTGCTCTACACTATTGGCCAGCAAGTTTTTAGTTTATGCAATCTTCTTCAGTGTGTAAATATTGTGTCAACCATAATGTCAATACACCCTAACTTGGATAATGGAAGTCTAGAAATCACAGCAATTTAAGTTCTGTTTCTGGAATCATATCTTGACTCTGTATTTGTTCATGAGGACTCTTTGAAAACTGGGATATTGCCAGAGATAATGGCCCAGAAATGAGAGAGCCCTTTGCATTAGATCTACTAAAACAAAACAATATGGAACTTTGAAAAACTGTAAAAAATATATGAAAATTATTAACATATTTTGATATAATTAAATGGCTTCCCTGTGAGATAAAACAAATTCTACTTTACACATTCTGGGGGCCTTAGGAGAACCATGGAGAGAAAGTTTTATATTAAACCAAATTTCTGCTGAAGGTAGAAACAGTTTTTGTTTTATTTTTTTCAATAATGATAAATAGTGTCAATTGAGAAGAGTTATCATGTAGAAAGTGCTTTTAGTTTTATAGTGGAGGCTATTCTTAGTATACTTAGTATACGTTGCATTGAATGCTTTCTGACGTTTCTTTAAGAATCTATGATTAATATTGTCTGAACACTAGATTGCATTGGCTGGTATAAATATATTGTATTTTTTGCATACATTTTATGTCAGAAGAATTTAAAATTTTGTAGTGTCGCAAGACAGCCATAGATAGTTGTATATTAAGATACATTTCAATTATGTGTTTCAAAAGAAACATTTTTGGATAAGGAAAAGGCTTTGATAATTATCCTAAGTCAAAGAATGTGTTACATTTCACAACAATCTTGCAGGGTTTAGATATTTATTATGTTACTGCTTCTTGCAGTTAAACATATTCTAGCATAATTTTAGAGTGCCTTTTACAGCCTCGTGTTTCAAGTTGGGCAAACGAGGTCTTTGCATAATCCATGCCATGCAGTCTGCACACTCATATTTGTTATTGGAAATTGAATTTTCATTAGACTTAACAAACATGACTGCCTACAGTGTCAAAACCTTGATGCTGATTTTACCTGACAGTTATGATTTACACAACTATTATTTTCATGATACTGTATTATATTACCAGTAGATAGTTATGACTACACAGTTATAAAATAGACAATAAAATATTAATTTAGATGTTTCCATCTTGGCTAGATTTTCACCACTTTATTGATAGCAAATTTTAAGTTTTTAAATACCAAAAATAAATCATTGGGTTGTGAATATTACGTATCAGTAATTAAAATTTCTCTAAAAAGTATGCTTCAGGGGATGCAAATTCTTGAAGATAATGGTTCTAACCACTGAGTCTGATATACCAGTTAAGGCTCTAGGAGCTGCAAATATATATCCTTTTTCATTAGTATAATATGTTTCTGGAATAACAATGTAGTGGTCCCTGTACTTGAGTAGTGGTACTCTGGGGTTACTTTCAGAAATATTTGACTGCGAGAATTTTAATTCAAAGTGATGTGGTAATTGCAAGAGAAACTCATTGTCAAAATGTAGAACAAGTAGAGATGTTGGGTAGAAATTATTTTTGCCCAGAATGTTGGATTTTAGTAGTACTCTTTTTGATTTGGGTGGGCTCCAAAGAAAATGGAAATAATTTTCCTAGGTTCTGTATTTAGCAAGAAGATCTATAGAATTATGCATCTAAATTGGCATCTCAAGTGATCTTTATACCTTCAGATGACTGTGAAGATTTTAGTTGAAATATCAATTGTGATTCCTTAGATGACTGAGAAAATCAAGAGTAGCGAAATATGGACTGAGTATGGCAGCTAATGTCTGTAATCCCAGTACTTTGAAAGGCTGAGGTGGGCAGATCATTTGAGCCTAGGAGTTCGAGTCCAGCCTGGGTAATAAAGCTAAACCCTAAAAAAAAACTTAATAACTCTATCAAAAAAATAAAAAATATATATTAACCAGGAATGTTGTGCACATGTAGTCCCAGCTACTCAGGAAGCTAACATGGGAGGATTCTTTGAGCCAAGGAGATGAAGGCTGCAGTAAACCAAGATGGCACCACTGTACTCTATCCTTGGTGACACAGTGAGACTCTGTCTCAAAGAAGAGAAATAAAAAATAATAATAATGGTAAAAATTATAAATAAAACTATCCTTTATGTTGTTTATAGAATTTCATTAAAGTTTTCCTTTTTTTTTTTTTTTTTTTTAATTTCTGCAGATGTTAAGTATTTTAGGAGTTGCATGCCAGGAAACTGGAATGAAGAAAGACTATGTTTTTAAGAATATCACAGTCCATCCTTATTGTTCTAATCCAGCTCTCTTACTTTAAATGGGCATACTGTCCTTTAAAAGCTATATTACTAGAATCTCATTAAGTCATTAATAATTAGTGCAGTTCATCACATTGTATATTGTCTTCCTAGGTGAGACCACTTAGGCTTGCAGGCTTTCATTCAATATTGTCAGTTTCTAAAAGCAGGAATGGTCTTGGAAAACATATGGCTTCGTCTTTTTAGTTATCTATTGTAATTTAACTAAAACGCAATGTCCTCTCTTGCTCTGAGCTTCTTTCAAGGTATTAATATAATGTGCTTGCCTCAATTTAATACCCATATATTATTTTGTTCTCAGCTACTCTTTTTCCTTCTCATAATTAATATTCAAATGTTTTCATCTTTTGAAGAGTCACTGGAATTACCTTTGTGCTGGTTTCCATGGCAGGTGGCAACATGAGTCTTGCAAGTACCTCCTTATAAGTCCACTTCAATTTAAATAGGGTAAAGTTACATAGGTGCAGAACTAGTGAGCTATTTTTACCACCAGGCAATATAGTTGCATTCACTCTTAGCTCCAAACTTGCTAGATGAGATGAAGGTACATCCCATCCCTGTTAGGCCCTTAGGGATTCTGACACAAGGTTTAAAAATGTAGCTACAGTTTATTGCTTAGAAATCATCCTTGTTTTCAGGACTTGTAGTTGCAGCCCTGGTCTTAAGACCATGCTTCAGGCAGTAAAGAAAAACACTAAATTTGAGGTGATTAGAGAAAGAAAGGAAAGAAAGAGAGAGAGAGAGAGAGAGAGAGAGAGAGAGAGAGAGAGAAAGAAAGAATAAAAGAAAGAAAGAAAGAAAGAAAGAAAGAAAGAAAGAAAGAAAGAAAGAAAGAAGAGAAGGAAGGACAGAAAGAGAGAAAGAGAGAGAGAAAGAAAGAAGGAAGGAAAGAAAGAAAGACAGAAAGAAAGAAAGAGAAAGAAAAGAAAAAAGAAAGGAAGAAAGAAAGAAAGAAAGAAAGAAAGAAAAGGAAGGAAGGAAGGAAAGAAGAGAGAGAAAGAAAGACAGAAAGAAAGAGAAAGAAAGAAAGAATAAAGGAAGGAAAGACAGAAAGAAAGAGAAAGAAAGAAAGAGAAAACGAAAGAAGGAAAGAAGGAAGAAGAGATAGGAAAGAAAAAGAAAGAAAGAAAGAAAGAAAGAAAGAAAGAAAGAAAGAAAGAAAGAAAGAAAGAAAGAAAGAAAGAAAGAAAGAAGAAAGAAAGAAAGAAGAAAGATTAGTCATACTGGTGTACTTTCCCCCTTGGCAAGAATTTTAGTCATACCAGCATCCTCCTCAACTTCTCTTCCCCAGATCGACTAGAAAAACCGGTAGTAGGGGCATTCCTTTAGTCCCAGTCATGTAGAATGTGAGCACATCCTCATGAAGGCGTGTAAAACAGCCCTTTGTGGCTTTTATGTCCCCCAGTGTTATAATTCCATTTCTACTTCTCTAGCAGACTATTGACCTGAGGAGGATGTCTCTCTGCATATCATTGGGCACTATGGGCTGTACAATGTGTTCTGTGGACTGAAGAAATGGTAGTTAGCCACGCAAATCCAGACACCATCTTCTGTTTGTTGTTGTTGTTGTTGCTGCTGCTGCTGTTGTTTTGGCACTCTGAGCATTTGCATCTTACACTGGTTAAGCAAAGCCCACTCTATAGTCAGTGTCTATCCTGTCAATACCCATTTGTAGACCCCAAGGGCTATTAGTATCAGTGTCACTAGCCAGCTACGTTCAGAGCCTTCCCAACATTGAATATGCTCTGTAGCCATCAGCAGTCTCTGTCTCTTTTGCTGGCAGACAGGATAGTTCTTAAGGGCATTCCATGCCTGAAAGGGTATAAAAGTAAACATGTCTAGACTCAGCTTCTCTCCTTACTGCTGCGGTACCCTCATATCCATCCATTCCTTGACCCAGGTGACCACTTCAAGGAAGCATATGTGCTTGTCAATTCCAGTGACCTTTTGAACCTAGAAAGGGACTCTTCTAATAAACACTGACGTGTTTCAGTTTACAGAACCCCTCAAATTTCCATAATGCTGTGTATGGGCATCTCTTTAACAGGCCAGGTGTGCATTGCCTTTGTGTCTATGTGAACATGCCATTGGCCAATGCCCATGAGTTAATAGAAACCCAAATACAGGGGCTTTACTACTGTTCAATACTTGGATCGCTCTTAGAAAGACAAGATGTAACTCAACCCACCAAGATGATTTGTTTTTACCTTCTTTGAAAAGAATAGCAGCCCCCAGACAGGATGTCATTATTTGCTTTAAAACTGATATTCATAAACCATGATGCTGTTTGCCAATCACTTGAGAGCACTGTGGGATCCAGCAGCTCCTCGCATAGTTCCAGAGTAGTCCCAGAGGTTAAAAAAAGGTTGTCTGCTTGCATTTTCTCCATATCCCCCACATAGCATAATTTTTTATAGATCATTTCCATTTTATTGTGGAACTCTTCGGGGGCACTGCCATCCTCATTAGTTTCTCTGACATCACCTTGGACAGCATGGGTATTTCAGATGTCGAGATCATTTCATGCTGTCATGGTGGTGACTTCAGATAATAGACAATAACAAGGTAGTAAATGCCCCTCAAGTGGAAATTCTCCAGTCCAAAATTCTAGTAGGCACTGGGAAGTACCCACAGACTTTTTTCATAAACCTGAGTAAACATTCTACAAAGGGTTATCAAGTGCAGAATCCGTCCTCAACAGTATTCTAGCTTCTTCTCTGCATTCTGTGGACTTAGGGAAACTTGCAGGTACCCATTTACTATACCATATTGAATTTACATTACTTGACAGATGTAATATAGTTTAGATGTTCCCTCTAAATCTCATGTTAAGACGGAATCTCCAGTGTTAGAGATGGGGCCTGGTGGGAGGTGTTAGGGTGATGTGGAAGGAAGCTACAGAGATTGGTGCTGTCCTCGAAATGGTGAGTGACTCCTCATCAGGTCTGGTTGTTTAAACATGTGTTACCTCCTTCACCCCAGCCTCTCTCTTGCCCCTGCTCTTACCATTTTAGGTGCCTCTGCCAGGAGTAGAGGCTCCCAGAGTGGGGAAGATCGCCAGTGCCATACTTGTACAACCTGAAGAACCATGAGCCAGTTAATGCTCTTTTCTTTATTACTTACCCAGCCTCAAGTGTTTCTTTATAACAATACAAGAATGACCTAATTCAGGTGGATTTGCATGCCTTCTATTTATACTACTGGGTACAGAAAACATTACCGACTCAGATAGTGTCCATTTCCATAATATAATCAGGAGAAAGAGACAGAACAAATTTATGTGAAGTGTGTTCAAGTATACTAAGTTTTATAATCTTATCAGCCTTATATTTTTATGTTCTAGTTCTATAAACTTATCTTTTTTACCCCCACACCATTTTATCTTCTCTTTTGCAAAATGCATTGGGTCCCCAGCCAGGGGTCCTATCAGGTGACTCTGGACTCTTCGTGAATTGCTACCTTGATTAAGCATTCTAATCATTGTCCCAGGCAATTCCAGTTGAAGTTTCTTTTTGTAATCTTTACCTTTTGGCCTTTTCAAATTCTCCAGCTTCCAGTAATACAGCATAGTGATTTGGTGCCCTGTGATACTGGGGGAACAGAAAGGGCTCCCTTTGTTCCACCCAACTGTGGACCATGTTGCGTTAAGACCTTTGTTTTAACCCTATACATTTTTATTTTATTTGACCTGTATCTTATAAACTATCTAAAGATTTATAACCCAGAATTTCATGACTTTCTACTCTGCATTCTATGGGTTTAGGCAACCTGGTGGGTACCCATTTCTTATATCATATTGAATTTAAATTGCTTGAAAGGTGGTAATATAGTTTGGATGTCACCTCTGAATTTCATGTTGAGATGTAATCTCCAGTGTGAATTTCATGACTCTCTCTTTCTTGATCCTCTAGTTTCACTCCAACAATGTTTTCTTCATGCACTTTATTTTTAATAATGATTTAATTATTTGAATATTACAGGGATGAGCCATTTCACTCTCCTTTTTGCCTTTCCCCCATTCCCTTGATAATTATCTTAACATCTTTATTAGCATCTGTAAGATCCATGAAGCAAAGCTGAGACTGCAAATTTGGTAAAGCTTCTCAAACCGTTGCTGAGTTCTGTGGGAGTAACTTCATGTGTGGTGCCCATGTAAAAGAGTCTTCCTTCATGACTAAAACACCAAAAGCAATGGCCACAAAAGCCAAAATAGACAGTCCCGCCTTTTACCTCATTACTGTCATGGTTGAGAATTCAGTTTTCGAGGTTACTCTCTCTGGGATCCCCTTGGCCAAGACATAGCACATTCATTCCCTTGGGGGGCTAGAATTTTACTTTTCTTTCTCATAAGGGTTGACTATAACACTCTTTTCCTATCAGTCTGCATTTCCATAGTTGGTGCACCTCCAATGAACCCACTCCCCTCGGGAGTTGGATCTATTTCTAAATTTCACTGGTAACTTTTACCTTTAGTAACTGATCTCACCATAGTAGCAGCTTTATACCAAGGGTGACTACATGGCAACCCAGGAATCAGAAATCCCTTATTCTCCATCCTTTCATCTTTTCTCTTCCAAAACCTTGTGTTTCCATGAGCCAGGACCATTCTAGAAAATCTCCCCTCTCTGACACCAATTGCTTTGACAAAATTCTCAGACTGTGTTTTCCTTTACTCTCACACCACAACCATCAACACAGAAAACTTCTGTGACCGAATGTTTGGGAGTTTCTCTTCACCAGGAAGCAGTGGACACAGCCAGTTTCCACCAATTTAGTTCCAGCTGTCTACCTAGAGATAGTGTCTTATGCCCCAGATGGGAAAATCGGTCCCCAAGACTGCCTCCCTACTTCAGACACCCGTGACAAGTCAAAGCCTTCAGAAATTCTGACCAAAGAGTTTCAAGTTGGATTTCCCACAGCCCCTTCTTTGGGTTCAATTAATTTGCTAAAGCAGCTCACAGAACTTGGAGAAACACTTAAGTATGATGATTTATTAATAAAGGTTATTACAAAGCATACAGATGAAGAGATGCATAGGGTGAAATATGGGAAAATGGTCATGGAGATTCCACGACCTTTTCAGGTGTGCCACCTTCCAATATTCTCCATGTCTTCAGCTATCCAGAAGTTCCTGGTTTTCCTATTTTAATAAAATTTATGGGTTGCTCTGCAGCAGTGTACCATGCATAAAATGTGTTTACAATAATATTAAGCGGGTGGAAAGGAAAACTATTTATGGTTTAAAAAATAATCTATAATTTATCGTTTTTGCATCAGAGTATCTGCAATTATCTTACTAAGAGTATTTAAGAATACTTATGTTAAATAACTGGGAATTTGAATAAATATTTCAAAAATTATGAAATCTATGTCCTCCTATAAAAATAACAATTGTGTATGAGTAATTTGGAGAGAAATCACTGAAGAAGTGAAATAAACCTAAATGTGGCCAAATCATGCAATGCAAAAATATTTAAAATTTTCAAAATTAAATAATTATTACCTAATTATTTTTAGCCATTGTGCTAGACATTAGTTTTAAAGAGGTGTATCAAATTTGTTACTAGGCACTGCAGGGTCTTCAGTTCTTGTGTTTATGGAAGAAAAAATTCACCCAAGGGACATGTGACAAGATTAAGTAGTAGCAGAGTTTATTTAAAATGATAGTACAATCTGAACGCTGAGTCCCAGCAAGCTGTTGGAGAGACTGAGGCAGCATAGGGTGACACTGGGGAAGCCTTTATGTGGGTGGGGTCTTATGATAATTTATGAAAGGGGTACCAAGGAGTGCTACTAGCAAGCATGTTTTGGGTAGTCTCCTGGGCGTACATGCATTGTGGCCATATGTGCTAATACATAAATTGCATGTCCCATTAGCATGTTAAATCTCAAGCCAGGGGTGTTTTTTCTCCTGTCCCTGATTATAATAAGCTAAAGACTAGGGTGAGTTTTTGTTTTTGTTTTTTTTTGAGACGGAGTTTCCCTTTGGTTGCCCAGAGTGGAGTGAAGTAGCACGATCTCGGCTCACAGCAACATCGCCTCCCAGGTTCAAGCAATTCTCCTGCCTCAGCCTTCCAAGTAGCTGGGATTATAGGCACGCACCACCGTGCCAGGCTACTTTTGTATTTTTAGTAGAGATGAGGTCTCTCCATGATGATCAGGCTGGTCTTGAACTCCTGACCTCAAGAGATCCACACACTTCGGCCTCCCAAAGCTCTGGGATTACAGGTGTGAACCACCGCACCTGACCTAGGGTGAGTTTTTGAAGGAATGTGCATGCTCGTCAGCTGGTAGAGTTCCTATCGTGGTTATCTCTGACTAGGGCTTGATATGTCCCTATCAGGTTTGGACGAACCCAATCCACAAGGCCAGAAGTTACGATTGTACCCATTGTTTTTGGCTGTTAGTGGGCAACACTGACTCACTCAGTGAGCAGCACCTCTAAGGATTCCTTTTCCAGGGACTCCCCTTCCTGATCATTTGTGGCTACCTACTTTAACAAGCTGACTTCTCCACTCCCTACAGGAAGCATTAAATCTTTGGAGAGAGAAAAACAAGTTCAATAAGGTTTCGTGTATGCTCAGATTGCAAATACTAGAGTGTACTATAAGAACTCTGGATAAGGACATCAAACCCAAAATGGAGAAGGTTAAAAAAAAAAGTCTAAACATGTTTCAGAATACTAATAATGAGCAGTGATCTAAAGTTCATGTTGGAGTAAAGAGAAAGTCCATATGGCTGGGGATACTGCGTGAAATGAATTAGGCTGAATGAATATCATGTAGTATTAACAAAGCAAGTGGCCATAAAAGCCCTTTTCATAAACGAAAGCATTCCATGTAACTACACGATGAGCTTCGTAGAGGTGGCTACAGGATTACAAGGAACTGCCAAATATTAGGCTTATGGAGTGGAGCATATGTATAATTTGATGAGCTGAATCTGTGGTTTCTCATTTGTTGAAGTAAAGGCTTTTATTTATTTATTTTTGTAAATGGGGAAAACTATATCTTCTCTGTGTCCTGTTATTGTGTGCCAAAAGTGGATTCTTTTTTATTTAATGCTGACAATTTAGGTCTCAACACTGGCCTTTTCAGTTCTTATTGATTTCTAATCCATACCTTTAGCAGATAATTCAAGTTTTATTTTTTAAAAAAGCATGCTATTCCATTATCAGTTCACTAATAAAAATGGTGAACAATAGTATGCCTTTAATAAAATCTACAGAACATTCTTATCCCTCAGACAAGCTAAAATAATAGTGGTCATAAGCTGACAAAGTAATAGAAACAAATGATATAAAGCAGTTTTCTGACAATGCGTGCAATATGCATTATTTTTGGCGTATCTAACCATTATTCCAAAAATCTTATACATTTTTATCTTAATGCTGTATGAATACAAATTGTGCTATTTTGCTTTCATATTATTTATAAGACTTCAGATAATTCCAAATTTTAATACTGCTATTTTAGAAAAAATATATTTTCTTTACATGCAGAATTGAAAGAGAACCTATGACTTGTTTTCCTGTCTTGACAAACCATGAGTTCATGTTCTTCTGGGATTCCAGCCATGGTTATAGTCAAATAATGTTGTTTCCCTGTTGTGATATTTATTATTCAATTAATTTTTTTGATGCTTTCATCTCCTATGGGCAGGAGTAGTAAGAAATCCCTTAATTACTTTCCATTTCACATGGAGCTGCTTTGGGTATTCTTAGAAAACAAATTCTAATTAATTTTATTAAAAATCTAGATTCTACTTTATACACTTTACTATTTTTGAAAATATGTTTCAGTAAAATACTAGTCAGAATGAAATTATTCAAACCTTTGTGTCAATTCCTTTCAATTTTGTAATATTTTAGGCTGAAAAGACTTAAATTACATGACTTAAATTATGTCATAGACTTAAACTATATGTAGTTTGTGTATTTGTGTAAATTACATGTAATTTAAGTATGTATTGATACATGTAATTTAAGTCTATGATAATTAAATTTTCAATTTCTTCCAATGAGTGTAAGTGCTGTGATAATTTCTGTGTGCTCTGCTCCATCCTTGGTGTCAATTGCTACAGACACAGGGTAGTTAGACTTTTTCTTCCTTAAAAATAAAATCATGGGTAGTAACAGAATTGACTGCATGTTATATTGTAAGCATCTGATTATATCTCTGAAAGTTCATTTAGCTTAGTTATTGACACAATCAATATTAAATCACAAACACTTGAAGCCATTATTTCAAATGTTTTAATATTAGGTTTAATTGTTCATTCAATAATATAGGTATAAAGGTCACTCGGGTTTTTATGTTTGAAAGAATTAATACAACTCCACAGAAAATATTCACCTAAGGATTTAACAAAGGCTAGTAATGTAATACAGTAAGAGAAGAAGAGTTCATGTAAATTTGAGAAGACATAGAAGACTTCCAGGACAGTTCTCCAAGATCCTTCCTATTCCCACAAGAACTCTAATCTTCTTGAAATTGAGCCAACAAGATTTTTGTGATGAATCTTGACTTGGAGAGTACTCAAGGAAGCAGATGTTTCCTATAGGGGCTTTTATATCTGTCTAGTCATGTAGCCAAGACATACTGTCTGACCTACTGCATCAGTTGGTTAGCAAAATCCAGACTCAGGGAAACAAAGCATAAATGATAAAGTGTGTTAGGACTCCTAAGACTATTCTTAGCCCCAGTGATTAATTAGAAGGATTCACAACATTTGTCATACTCGTGGTGTAAATATAATATTATTAGAGTAAAATTATTCGGCTTAAAAATAAGCAAAGGGAAAAACCATATGGGCCAAAGTGTGGTAGAAACCAGCCACAAGCTCCCAGGGGTCTTCTCCCAGTGAAATTACCCAGTGGGCTTAATTGTTCCAGTAAGGCTGTGTGCCAAAGTGTGACAAGTCCTTCCAAGCAGGAAAACACACCTGAGTCAGGTGGTCCAAGTGTTTTATTGAGAGTCAATTACATATGTATTTAGTACCTATGTGCCTGACCTCAGATACTCAGACTCCAGACACAAAGAGCAAAAACAGTGATTTATTATAGATCACATTATTAACAAACTTTCTGATGAAACTAGTGGCCTGTGTCCAAAGCTGTCAGATAGCAAAAACCTTGTTATTAGGCAGAATATTTCAAGAGCTTAGAACTCATCTCCCAGACCCAGGTAAGTAACGACCAGTTGCAAAGACTGGCCTTTCTTGGGAATGTGTAGGGTTGAAGCAAATAAGACTTGCTGATTAACTTTTTCTTGTGCATACAGATTTCTAAACAAATAATTTTCAGGTGAGAAAAAAAGACAGACCAGAGAAAGAATTGATATATTAATAACAACTTGAAAGACAAATCAACCTATTTTGACATGCAGGTTTAACTTGAAACATACAAAAATAACGATATATAAAGGTGTGTGTAAGTGCACATGTGCGTATGATGTTTATGAAGCAATTAACAATTACAATGTTAGCTGGATATTTAAATTTTGTTTAACTTTTAGTTTCAGGGATACATGTGAAGATTTTTTATGTAGGTAAGTTTGTGTCGTGGTGTTTAGTGCACAGATTATTTAGTCACCCAGGTAATAAGCATGCTACTTAATAGGTAGTTTGTCAGTCCCCACCCTCCTCTCACTATTCACTTTCAGGTAGAGCCTTGTGTCTATTGATCCTTACTTTCTGTCCATATGGACTCAAAGTTTAACTCTCACTTATAAGTGAGACCATGAGGTATTTGGTTTTCTGTTTCATTGTTAGTTTGCTTAGGATTATGGTCTGCAACTTGTTGCTGCAAAGGACGTGATCTCATTCATTTTTATGGCTGCAGAGTACTCCATGGTGTATATATATTACATTTTCTCTATCCAGTCTACCATTGATCAGCTTCTAGGTTAATCTTATATCTTTGTTTTTGTGAATAATGCTGTGATGAACATACATGTGGACATATCTTTATGGTAGAACAATTTATATGTTATGTCAAGTATATATCCAATAATAGGATTGTTGGGCCAAACGGTAGTTCTGTTTTAAGTTCTTTGCAAAATCACCAAAATGCTTTTCACACTGCACAAACTAGTTTACATTTCTATCAGCAGTGTATGTGTTTCATTTTTCTTCAACCTTGCCCGCATTTGTTAATTTTTGACGTTATATTAATAGCCATTCTGACTGGTGCGTGGTGATATCTCATTGTGGTTTTGGTTAGCATTTCTATAATGATTAGTGATGTCAATTACCTGTATTTTAAAAAGCATAATAATCATATTTTGCTTATTAACAGGAGTTGTTACTTTTAGTTTTGTATACAGAAATATTTAGAAATTTAAATTAGGTGTCTATGATATTTTTCAAAATAATTTGAAGTTCAAGAGAGTGAGAGAGTAGAAATTATGCAATTTGTGGCATGACATAATTGCTATAGTTAAGAGACACAATAGGGCTTATTATACTCTGCCATAATAACATGTCTAGAAATTTGCATATGAAAATAAATTTACATATAAACAAGATAAATTATTACAAATGTATACTAGGTATAAACATAAATAATTGCTAATTTTGTTACATGCTATAGAATTACTAAGGTTTCGTAAGAAACTGTATTTTTAAAATACCCATTACAGAGTATTTAGACATGAAATAATGTAGTGTCTTTAAAATATTCAGCAAAACAAAAGAAGATAAGGGCTAAGATGAAACATGTTCTGCAACATGTTCGTAGTTCCCAAGTTCTAGCATGTACATTAGGAGTCTATTCACAATCTAATTCTGTGTGTCTCTTTAAAAAAATAATAATAAATTGGCAGGATGGGGTGGCTCACACCTGTAATCCCAGCATTTTGGGAGGTTGAGGCGAGTGGATCACAAGGTTAGGACACTGAGAACATTTTGGTCAACGTGGTGAAACCCCATCTCTACTAAAATACAAAAAAAAAAAAAAAATTAGCTGGGCATGGTGGTGTATGCCTGTAGTCCCAGCTACTCGGGAGGCTGAGACAGGGGAATCGCTTGAACTCAGGTTGTGGAGATTGCAGTGAGCCGAGATCGCACCACTGCACTCCAGCTTGGTGACAGAGTGAGACGCTGTCTCAGAAAACAAAATTAATAAATTAATCAAATAAAAAATAAGAATTCAAAATTGAAGAAAATTGAACATCAGAATAGAATGAGCAGGTTTCCCCGACATGCAATGTAACTTTGATGCATAGTTATTTCTCAAATTTTTTAAAGAAACTGATAGTTTATATTAGTCACATTTATGGGTTGGCATTTTTAAAATGCCATCAATTCTAATTAAAAAAAATGAACATTGTTAGTCTGACAGTAGGTATATAACTTTCCCTTGTTCTATTTGTAACTTATGTGATACTACAGTTACTTAATGTTGTGGATCTTCGTGTTTTTATTTCCTTTCATTCACGTCAGGAGCATTGGGAGCAATAATCCATGATCTTTCTGAAATCTTCTCCTTTTCTATGTGTAGGCATTAAAGTAGCTTGTACTTCTCCTGTATTTGCTTGTTGCTTTTATGTACTTATGAAAATGTTTCTGTGTTCTTCGAGTCTTGCTCTCACATGAACATTTCCCATTTTATTGGCGTTTATCTTCTACACATATTCCTTGATATTTTCCATAACAATCCAACCCCCCAAAAAGTAGGCTTTTTCTTCATTTTTTTTTCAATTTCCCTTTGTTTTTATGCTTACTTTCCGCTATTAATCTGAGTTTAATATGTATGCAAATGACCTAATCACGTTATGCTTTAATCTAGAGCCTCATCAGCATCTCCTTAAACTAAAGCATGGCAATACGTATCTCAAGGTTGCCTCTGCTATAAAATACATAGTTATACTTTGATTTACTCTTCTTCTTAATCCACTGTATCTAATTAACCAGTAACTAATTAATTATTTTAAGCTTTATGACAGCTTCTCTTTTTTCTTACTTCCTTCTGCTACACCTATCTATTCCCATCCACAATTTCTTACTCTTACCATTAGATCATTTGAATCACTTACTAATCAATACTTGTACTAGGTATTTTCCATGTGTCATTTATGTAAGAATCTACGTTTTATTTTTTTTTTAATTTTAGTTTCAGAGGGTACACGTGCAGGCATGCTACATGGATATGCTGTGTGAAGCTGAGGTTTAGGCTCCTACCGAACCTGTCACCTAAATAGTGAACATAGTACCCAATAGGTAGTTTTTCAGGCTTGCCATCTGCCATCTGTCCCTCCTCTTGGAGTTCCCCATGACCATTATTTCTATCATTATATTCTTGTCTACCCAATGCTTAGCTTCCACTTCTAAGTGAGAACATGCAATATCTAACTTTTTATTTCTAAGTTAATTCACTTAGGATAATTAGCCTCAAGGTAATCCATGTAGCTTCAAAGAATATGATCTTGTTCTTTTTATGTCTGTGCAGTATTCTACGGTGTATATGTATATCCAATCAACCGTTGATGAGTACCTCTGTCAATTCCATGTCTCTGCTTTTGTGAATAGTACTGCAATAAATATATTAATGCAGGTGCATTGTGTTTTTTCTTTGGTAGATTTTTTTCAATTAATTTCTAATTAATTTTTAATTTTTTAAAATTTCTTTTCCTTTGGCTATATACTTAGAAACGAGATTGCTGCTTCAAATGGTAATCTATTTTTAGTTCTTTGGTTTGTATATATAGTATATCATTCAATAATTCAAAATTTAAAGAACTTGGACATTCATAAATACATGTAGTTTTTACTTTCTATTTCCTTAGTTTACTTGTATATTATGATAAAAATTCTAAGTTGAAAGGATCCTCCTCTGTTTATGGAGGAGGATCCTTCCAACTTAGAATAAAAACTATATTTTTATCCTTTAGTATAAACTTCATGAGATAACACACGTAAGTTCTTTTCTGATGTTAATACCAGCAACTTCAGATGAAAATTATTTCATCACTTACAGACAAATCCATTATACCTTACCTTATTCCTTTAGGGTTATATAACTCTTCACTAAAATAAAACACAAAATATTTTACAATATATTTTGGTGCTTTTAATAGGTATGGCAAAATGTGTTAAGTATACTTGAAGGCCATAATTTTAGAGTTCAGACTATTTAGCTACTCTAAGGGTAAAGTTGTATTTATATAGTAAGAAGAAAAAATATCTATTAAAAAACATAGATCTAGGCAATAATTAGAAATATAATTATCACATAGAATGTATTTTTAAAACAAATTACCTTAGTTAGACAATTTATATGGTCCTGATTTTTACAGTTTTTAAACTCCATTGTAGTTGTTAGAGTTTAACAAATAAAATTGCTAAACAACATTTTTATAAAGCTGGGTTAAAGACATTTGAGTGCTACTTCTTTTGGGGCGGTAAAAATTTACATATAACATAGGGATTATAATTTGAAATGAGATTGAGGTGGAGACACAGAGGCAAACTATATCATATACCTTGAAATACACCCATGGCTATGTAAATATGCAATTTTAAAGTCTCATACTTTGGATATCACTTGCTAATCTTGCTCCAGTAAGTAGCAGTTATATATGAAAACCATACTTTTAAAATTTGAATCCTTAGACCCTTAGAAAATTCCAGGGCAATTGCTTTAATATTTGAGGACTTTTGGCAAGCTGATACAGGTCTTTAACTAACATCTCTATAGCACATAATTTTAAATGTCAACTTAACTGGGTTAAGGGTTATCGAGACAGTTGATAAAAAAATTATTTCTGGGCATCTCTATAAGGGTGTTTTCAGAAGAGATTGACATTTGAATCACGGACTGAGTAAGAAGGATCTATCCTTATCAGTGTGAATGGGCATCTCCCAGTCCACTGAGGGACTGGATCAAACAAAAAGCAGGGGAGAAGTGAAGTTTTTTCTCTCTTCTGGAGCTGAGATATTTGTATTCTTCTGCCCTGAGACATCAGAACTCCTGCTTCTTGGTCTTAGACTCTGGGGCTTACATCAGCAGCCTTTTAGGTTCTGAGACCCTTGGACTTACATAAATTATACTACCAACTTTCTTGGTTCTACAGTTTCCAGATGGCATATTATAGAATTTCTCAGCCATCATAATTGTGTGAGTTAATTTCCATAATAAACTCTCTTTTCTCTCTCCATCTCTCTCCAATATCTACCTATCTCTTTTTGTTTTGTCTAGAGAACTGTAGTGATTGCAGTCTGTACTTCTCTGAACAATTTTCTATCAGGAAACAGACTATTTTCATGATTACAATTTATTTTGAATTGTAATCAAAATATTACACTAGTTACCCGCTTGATTATTATTGTGTTTTAAGAGAAGATTTGACCAAATTTCAGGGGAAAGTGTTAACTGTTTGCTAAGATCTTAATTTGTGTCTTGATTCCATTTTCATGGCAAAGATTGAAATGCTCAAAACTTTAGAGGAAAACATGAATTGTTTATTCAACATTTTTTAGTTTTCTTCTAAATCTAATAATAATTATATATTACCCACAACATTTTCAAAATTCTTTCAAAACAACTCAAAAAATCCCTTTTGATTTCATGCATTATTCAATTTTGTAACAAAGAAATGGGAAAAAGGTTTCAGCTATTCAGGTTCAAGCTTTGTTGATACAATTTAATCATGGATTCTTCCCGTTAAGAATTATTGACGGTCAAGCACAGTGGCTCTCGCCTGTAATCCCAGCACTTTGGAAGGCTGAGGCAGGCTATTGTCTGAGGTCAGGAGTTTGAGATCAGCCTGATCAACATGGTGAAATCCCATCTCTACCAAAAATGGAAAAATTAGCTGGGCATGGTGGCATATACATAGAGTCCCAGCTACTCAGGAGGCTGAGGCAGGAGAATTGTTTGTACCTGGGAAGCAGAGGTTGCAGTGAACCAAAGTTCACTGCACTCCAGCCTGGGAAACAGTGAGACTCATCTCAAAAAAAAAAAAAAAAGTAGTATTGGCAATAATTTTAGTTTTCTAATTGCAAAATATTGGAAAAAATTATCTTGCTTTAGCATGGAATATAAACAATGATGATAATAATGTATGTATTTGTTCCCTCCTAAGCTGTTTCTTAGATAATACTATTTCTTGAACAAGCCTTGCTACCTCTATTATGTCCTAGTAAGACATTAATATTTTCCCTATTTTCAGAAGAAATAAGTATTGTCACATAACAAAGATAAATAAGGCTTGACCTGAAAACAATATTATTGAGGAAAGCCTTGGTATGTACTGCAGCTGCTGTATTAAT
This sequence comes from Callimico goeldii, assembly GCA_963573925.1. NCBI lineage: Eukaryota > Metazoa > Chordata > Mammalia > Primates > Cebidae > Callimico > Callimico goeldii. Next base: position 16,030 of record CAUYOR010159996.1, on the reverse strand, counting down.
TTCTAATAATGATAATAATACCCAGATGTCTTTATTTTTTCCTACTCAAAACCAGAATTATATGTTTCACTGTCAGCATATATAAAACTGAGTAAGCAAAACTCAAAATGTTTAAACATATATTCCACTTGCTTTCTTGTGTATGATCATTTTTCCTTGTGAACTACTTCATTATCTGAGTTTTTGTTCTTTTATTTTTTTATTTAGATGGAGTCTCACTCCGTCACCAGGCTGAAGTACAGTGGTGCAATCTGGGCTCACTGCAACCTCCACCTCTGGGGTTCAAGAGATTCTCCTGCCTCAGCCTCCCACATAGCTGAGATTACAGTCACATGCCACCACACTCAGCTAAGTTTTCTATTTTTCGTAGAGATGGGGTTTTTGCCAGGATGATCTGGATCCCAAGACCTCATGATCCTCTCAAAGTGCTCGGATTACATTGGTCTCTCAAAGTGCTGGGATTACAGGCATGAGCCACCGTGCCTGGCCAATTTATGATCTTGACTGAACTTTTAAAAAATTATCTGTGTTCATTTACTAAACTTTACTATTCACACTGTATATTTAATGTTCAGAGTTTTGGGAAAAATACTGAATTAAGATTAAAGTATTTCTTCATACATTCAGTATTTTTATAAAATAGAAATAGGACATTATCTGATGTTAAGAAAGTAAATGTAGAATGTGCATGGGGAAAAGCAAAGAAAACAATAATCTCAAACCAATTAATATGTACACTTCGATATAAGGTAGAATAATGCAGGTCGGAGACTCAGAAAGGTGGGAGGGTGGGAGGAGGTGAGGGATGAGAAATCACCTATGAGTACAATGTACACTATTCAGGTGGTGATTAAAAGTCCAGACTTCAACACTGCACAATATATTTATGTAACAAAACTGCACTTATATTCCCTAAATTTATGAAAATAAAAACAAAAATAAAGAAATAATTTTGTTTGGGAAAAAATAAAAAATCCTAACTAGGATTTGTTTATTTGTTTGTAGTTTTAAGACAGGGTTTCCCTCTGTCACCCAGGCATTTTGACTCACTATAACCTTCTCCTTCCTGGCACAAGGGATTCTTCCACTTCATCCTCTGGAGTTGCTGGGACTACAGATAATCACCACCACACCAGGCTAATTTTTTTCTTTTTCTTTTTCTTTTTCTTTTTTTTTTTTTTTTTTTTCTGTACAGATTGGGTTTCACCACAATGCCCAGGCTAGTCTCAAACTCCTGCACTCAAGGAATCTCCCCCTCATTGACTTCCCAAATTCCTGGGATTTCAGGCATGAGACGTCCTAGTTTTTATTTTACTATAGAAGAGGGGAAAAGAGAAATATTATTATTATAGCTCTTTGTTAACATGTAAATAAGTATGTTAACAAAGTAAGAACTTCTAAAAGTCATTAATACATAGAGACTAATGGTTGTGATAGAACCAATTTGGTTGTAAAACATGATAATAGGTTAACACTTTAATACATTCATGTGGTGAAAATCAAATACAAGGATACGTAGAAATACACAAGTCTATGTGATGCAATAAAGGGACATTATTTTCTATTTTAAAATTTTAAAGCATTTTATATGAAGACAATCTATAGAGCTTTCCACCATGCACTACATGCAAATTGTTAGAGGCAGTTTTTGTCTGATTTTTTTACCCTTATATATATTTCTACTTAAGAAAATTGTTCAGTAGAACTTTGCTATGTAAACTTTGTGACTTTTTTTGTTTTCAAATAATTAGTAATATTTAAATAACAAACGTAACTTCAAATTCATATTTAAGTTATATAAATTAAATATGTACAGGTTTCTTTGGATATAAATTATACCTGAATAAAGTATTAAGGTGCAAAGTTTTTATTTTTTTAAACAAAGCTAAAAAAACAGAAAAAAATTCTAAACATCAACATGCATAAGTTAAATGTGTGAAATTTTTGTATATATTATACTTCAATAAAGCTAAAAAACACAAATAGATTTTATGGATGAAGAAAGGTATATTATTTGAAAATAGTGATACCATTAACTTGCAGTGCAATTGTGTCCTGTTGTAAATATATGAACCTAATAGCAATGTATGCTTCAAGGAATTAAAGTGTAACATTATTGACTAGAATTATTTTCTACTTTTTTTTTCAAATACGACAGGCAGTCTCAATAAAACATGTCACAAAATAATAATCTAAAATAGACTTTTTCATTTGTTGTCTAATATGTTTATCAAACTATGCAATTCAGAAGCTATAATTTTCAAACAAGTGAAAATACGGATAAAATTTTGTTGTAGCTTTTAATAATTTATATTTTTAGTAGATGTTTTAATGTTTGTACTTTTTAGTATTTTTTTAAATTTGAGGTTATATGTACCTGTACCTAATGAGGTATACTTAACTTACAAAATAATATCAAGAAAACTATTTAAAATAATGACCTATGGAAAATACCATTATTTATCACAGGATATTTTGTTTCAAGATATCTAGTCCAGATTTTTTGTGTCATCCATGAGAGAAACTGATTCCTACAAAAGTGAAACAATTTATTTAGGTAAGATAATTAAATGTTAAGCTGGATCTAAGGTGGACTTCATCTTATTTTTATGTATTATGCCTTTTTATAACAACAACTACAGTAAACTAGTGACAAAACAGCAGCAGCATAAAACAGCAACAGCAACACGAATAAGTCCAGATCTAGCAATTAGTGAGGGTTTACCGTAAGACGATCAGTTTTTTGAACATTCATATTAGCTCCTATAAACCACTATTACATCACTATTATATATTAAATTCTAATTTTAATGATGAAAATGTGATTTTCTAATGAAAACACTTTCCATCTTCACAGACAGGAATAACTAATATTGTCAAAATGGCCATACTGACCAAAGTGAATTATACATTCAATGGTATTCTCCTTAAACTGCCATTGACATTCTTTACAGAATTAGCATAAACTATTTTAAAATTCATATGGAACCAAAAGAGAGCTCATACAGCCAAGGTAATTCTAAGCAAAAAGGACAAACTGGGAGTCATTACACTACCTGACTTTAAACTATGCTACAAGACTACAGTAACAGAAAGAGCATGGTTCAGGTATAAAAACAGATGCATAGACTAATGAAACAGAATAGAGAATTTATAAATAAGACCACATATCTACAGTCATCTGACAAATTGACAAAAGCAATGGGAAGAGGAGTCCTTATTTAATAAATGGTGCTGGGAGAACTGGCTAGTCATATGCAGAAAACAGAAACTGGATCCATTCCTTATACGTCATTCAAAAGTTAACTCAAGATGGATTAAAGACTTAAATGTAAAACCCAATACTAAAAAAAAATGAGAAGAAAATCTCAGCAATATCATTCGGGACATAGGCATGGGCAAAGGTTTCATAACAAAATCAACAAAAGCAAAAATTGATAAATGGGATCTAATTAAACTAGACAGCATCTACACAGAAAAAATAAACTATCACCAGAGAAAACGGGTAACCTAAGAGTGGGAGAAAATTTTTTGCAATTTATCCATTTGACAATGATCTAATATCCAGAATGTACAGTAACTTAAACAAATTTACAAAAAATAAACTAACAAGCCCATTAAAAAGTGGGCAAATAACACTAACAGAAACTTCTCGAAAGAAGACATTCATGCAGCCTACAAACATACGAAAAAAAAAAAAAAGCTGATCGTCAATTATTATTAGAAATGCAAATTGAAACCACAATGAGATATTGTATCATCTCATGCCATTCAGAATTATGATTTTCAAAAAGTCAATAAACAACAGATCCTGGTGAGGTTGCATGAAATAGAAATGCTTTTAACACTTTTGGTGGGAATGTAAACTAGTTTAATCATTGTGGAAGACAGCATGGCAATTCCTTCAAGACATAGAACCAGAAACTCCATTTGAACAGCAATCTCATTATTGGGTATATAACAAAAGGAACATAAATTATTCTATTGCAAGATACATGCACAAATGTGTTAATTGCAGCAATATTCACAATAGCAAAGTCAGAATCAATCCAAATGCCCATTAATGACAGACATGATAAAGAAAATGTGGTACATGTACACCATAGATTACTATGGAGCCATAAAAAATGAGATCATGTACTTTGCAGGGACATGGATGGAGCTGGAGACCATTATCCTAAGCAAACTAATGCAGAAACAGAAAACCAAACACTGCGTGTTCTCACTTATAAGTGGGAGCAGTTATGCTCTGCTTTAATTGGAAATATATTAGATTTTGTTATACTTGCCCATTTTTAATACTTTAAGTATTTGTTGTATATATTGTTAATTTAAAGTTTTTTAGTAAGCTGCTTGTACTCAGTCAGTGCTCTTTTGGAAGTGAATTTCCCTGTATTTATTGTATCTTCATTTCTCTTTTGGCTTATTACTGAACTGAAAAATAAAGCCAACAACTACTGAAAACTCAGAGCGAATATTAGCTGCCAAATTTATTTTTATGTTTGGGATTGCAGACAGAATTAAGAGCAGCTGGTCTGAGTCATGGTGTTTAGGGCAACTGAATGCAAATAACACAACCTAAGGGCATTACTAGAAAATATACCTAAAACTTGTTCTGTTGTTCCTAGAAATAGTTTATGCTCAGTCTCAAAGAAGGTTTATATTTATGCATACATAATTACATCTATCTATTTATCTGTGCTAAAGATTCCATTTCTTTGGTCTAGATTTCTGATAGCAGTTAAATAAGTGAACAAGAAGTCAGAACTTGAAAATGCTATAGTTACAAGAAACTTTAATCATTTTTTTACTTCAATAGATTTAGAGGTACAAATGATTTTTGCTTAAATGGATGAATTGTATAGTGATAAAGTCTGGAATTTTAGTGTACACATCATCCAAATAGTGTACCTTGTATAAGACAGGTAATTTTTCATCCCTCACCTCCCTTCCACACACTCCCAAAGAAATTTTATTTTATCTTTTATTGTTTTGAGATGCGGCCTAGCTTTGTTGCCCAGGCTGGAGTACAGAGGTGTGATTACAGCTCACTGAAGCCTCAACCTCCCAGGCTCAAGCAATCCTCCCACCTCAGCATTCAAATAGGTGAGACTACAGGCATGTACCACCACAGCTGGCCAATTTCTCTATATTTTTGTAGAGACAGGGTTTTGCCATGTTCCTCAGGCTTATCTCAAACTCCTTGGCTCAAGAAATCTGCCAGCCTCAGTCTCCCAGAATGTTGGTCTTACAGGATTACAGATATGGCCCCAAGAAACTGTAGATTTTTATATTTATTATGAAGCCAATCCTGTGATAATTGTCTTTTTTTTTTTCAAGAGGGACAAAGTTATTGTTACTGTGACAAAAATTTCTTTACTTCCATTCTAGGATCCATTCCTCTAAGACATACACCTTTTTTAAATAATAAGAACACTTCTAATGTGCTATACAATATTCTAAAGGCTTTAAGTATTCTTTTGTTTACTTCTTGAAAATAGCAATAGCTACTTCACCCCATTTATTGAGTGAAGAACCTGTGAGACTAGATGTTACACAGATTTTTGAGGATCACTCAAGGGGTGACAATCTGGACCTGGAACTGTGTACTTAGTCATGAGACTAGGTTGACTTTCTTTTGCTAGTAATGTTTGCAACAGAAAGCTTTATTTTTGTATAGAAAATAATATGACCTCAAATGTACTTGCAGAATGAATGACTGACAAGCTTTCTCTCTCATTCAAAATGCAACATTTTCTTGTAAGCATTATAAAACCAGGAAAGCATAAGACAGAACCACTAATGTCAATATTTAGAGAGAGTAGGCACCATATTTAAAAATAGAAATAACTCTGGTCCACAATCTGGACAGGAACGGCCCAAGAGACCAACCCATTGTCTACAGAAAGCAACCCAGGAAGACTGTCTGCTATGTGTAAATCAGACTTGTAGTCTTACTGATATCTCTAGTTATTGGTCCAGAAAGCTAAATGGCCAGGACTTGACAATTTTCTTAACTTTTGTCCGCACTTTCAATTTAGGACCAAGGCATCTTGAGAGAGATGGAGAGAGACAGAGACTGTGGGTGGGGGGAGAGAGAGAGAGAGAGAGAGAGAAAGGCAACTATAGATCACAAATAATGTCTGACTTCTAATTACCCCACTCAGAGCTTTTCCATTCTAATAATGTTAATAGTTTCCAGTCAGGGAATACATGAAGGCCTTCATGTTTCCACTATGAAGTTTTGCCATTCCTTTGCCTGACTTTGAGTCTTTACCAATATGCAAGTGACTATGGCTGAGTCTCTTTGCATGGCAAGATTAAATAGTCTTCACTTACTGTTATTTTGTTGGTCTTTGTTTATTTCCACAGTCCCATAGCACTTTTACCAGGCTTGACCTTTCTTTTGGATAATGTGGCTCCAGATTATACTACAATTCATGGTATTCTTAATATACTAGTTTGTTTTCTGTGGCTATTACAGAATACCAAAGACCAAGTAAGTTATTTAACAAAGAAGAAGATGTTTATTCAACTCATGGTTCTAGAGACTGGCAGTTAAAGGAATGTCAATGATATTGGACAAGGGTTATCTTACGATAGAAGAGTAAAAAGCAGACGTGAGCATGTGAGACAGTCAGAAAAAAAAATCAGAAGGAATACATTTTTATAACTAACTAATCTCACAATAACTGACAAACTCTAGTGATAGTTCATGAATTCATGGCATATATCATAAATAACCTCATAAAGGCCCTACCTTCCAATACTGTTACACTGACCATTAAATTCAGCAAGAATTTTGGGGAAGACATTCAGTCCTTTGCACTTACTCTGTGTGACAGCACATGCTGGAACTGTGTTTGATAAGATAGTCTCAAGATAGTCTCTGGTATGTGTAGCTGCATATTTTATGGAAACGGAAGAAACAGAAATGCAGGTCAGGGAGTATTACTACAGTGTAGGCAATTCAAAATGTGATGAGTCCTGGTGTGGAGGCTCAGGTCTGTAACTCCAGTACTTTGGGAGGCTGAGGGAGACAGAATGCTTGAGTCCAGGAGTACAAAACCAGCCTGGCAACATAGCAAAACCATGTGTCTACTAAAAATACCAAAAATTAGGGTGTACTTGCAGTCCCAGCTACTTGGGAGAATGAGCTGGAAGAATTACCTGAGTATGGGAAGTTGAGGCTGCAGTGAGTCATGATTATGCCATTGCACTTCAGCCTGGGCAACAGAGTGAGATCATGTCTCAAAAAAAATATATGATGAAATAATAGTACATCGCAATAGTTGTTCACTACCATTTTCAATGGTACCTAATTTTCCCGTGTAGTGCTTTCATATTTTACTCTCAGATTCACATTTCACTTTCTGATGTAACTCTTGTTATTAACAAAACATGAGACTGAAAATTTTTGTAATTCAAAAGGTTAATTGTTTCTCTGTCTGAATTGGATTCATCACTTTGCTTTTCTTTGTATGGGTTATCTGAGGTAAAAATGTTTGCTATTCTATTTATCCCAATATTCCTTAAATTATTAGAATATAGTTAGGATGTTGTACTTCCTTGATTCTGGGAATGTATATAAAGCAGAAAAAAAAGGTAGCTTTAAGTTGATGTCTCTAAATGATTTAAAGAAAAAAATATGCACAAAATTGAAGATGTGTTAATTGGCATCTTAAAGAAGAAGATGTAAAAAAATACCTTTATGAGTAGCTACTGTGAGAGAATAGATTCTCAGGGTCTTAGGAGTTTGATATAATTTAAAGTTCCCATGAGTTGAGGAAATTATCTCCTCTGGAGATGTATACTATGGATGTCATTGGATAATGGGAATGAAGATGGACTGTTCATCTGGAAATATGTGATGTACAAATGGCTATATAGAGGGTGTGCAGTAATATGCAGAATTGCATTGAAGAAAATAAAGATTTGCTATGTTATAAATTAGGGGGACTTGCTATATTGCCCAGGCTAGTCTTGAACTCTTGGTCTCAGTGACGCTAACACCTTGGCCTACCAAAGTGCTGGGTTACGGCCATAAGCCACCATGACCTGCCTGAAAGTTACAGTCTTGTGCAATAATTATTTACTCAGTTATCAATAATCAATTGAAAGTATTGTTGAGGCAGCAGAAAATCTGATTTTCTATTGCATACAACAATGAAAAGTATCCCAAATATATCTTTCTTTTTATGTTTTTAAACTTCTCCCTATTCTATGTTCTTAAATTGTCTTAAAAGTGAATTCTAGTCAACTCTAAAAACACCACCATAATGTTTGTTTCCTAGTTGAAGAGTTACCTGTGCTTTTGTTTTCATCAAAATGAATCATATTTCTTGAGTGCTGCTTTAGCATTTTCTTCTGGTTACAGTGAGATGGATTATTAGGCTCATGTTAGATCACTTATCAAAGACAAGAAGGCTGCATTGCGCAATTTATTCTTAGGTACCAAAACTATAAAAATTGTCCCAAAAAAAAAAACTCACAGATTTAATTTTAAGCACAAATTAATTATTCTGCAAAATGGAAATCATGGTGTTCCAGAAAACATAATACCTTTCAGTGAATTTGATTTTGAAAACTGACAATTGTGTCTTGAAATAGAAAAATCTGTTAGATAACTTTTATAACATAAATAATTTCTTTCTGATAAAATTATTTATTGATAATATTCATTTTACTCCACAGTCTGCAAGTCCAAGAAAATATGCATTTTAGAAAATGGGCTTAAATTATCCTTCTTTAACTTAGCCTTCAATACTTTCATTGGAACACGTTTGGAAAAATAAATTTTAATTAATAATGGAGAATTCTTACCAATTAATATCTTTCCTCAGTGATAATGCAAAATAAAATTGTCTAATGGATTTGTCAATGCAAACGTGGTTCTACTTGGTTTGTTGAAGATACTTATAGATAAAATAAATGGTAGCAATATAGTTAATTTTAACATTAAATTGAATAGCAATTTATACCTTTCACTATTGCAGCAGAATCAAATGTGTAAAAAGATAGATTCCCAAAATAGATTTGCCACTGTTGTCTCCAAGCCTAGAAGTTGAACTCAATGGAATAATTCCTTTGTAATCAACCACTCCAAAAGCATAGTACGTTTTTGAAATTTCAGCTTAGGTCTGCATTTAAAACAGGCAATCTAAACATGTTCTCTGTGGATAAGAATAAGCCCTGAAGAGCTACTCTTTAAACTTTATATTTTTCACAGAAACTGGACTTCAAAGATATTCTGAAAACACCATAAAGTTTCAAACTACAGTGCCCGCAAACTTTGCACATGGCTCCCATTGACATCAATCAGAATTCTCTGTGCATGGACTGAGGGCAAAGCATAACCTTTTATATGGTTGACAATATGTTTGAAATGACTACAAAAATGTCTGAAACTTCAAACACTGTTGAATTTACACTTTCAAAGGACACATAGTTTTAGGAATCCAACAAATGCTAATTATGCTGGATTTTACCAGTTTAATTTCAGATTTCCAAAACCTCAGTGGAACTTTCTTTGCAATATGAAGGTCAAAATTAAATCAACTGAAAACATCAAAAATGTTAAAGTAACTTAAAGTGGCTTTTGAATATATTTTTATTCAGTTATTTCTTCTCATGCAAAGTGTTGATTTGTTAATTAATTGATAATAGTAAAAGCAATTGACATGTTTTAATTTTCCAAAAACAAACTCATCAGGTAAACTTCAATGGTAATTACAAACTGTAAAACAAAAACAAAATAAACAAAAATTTAAATATTCAATATATTTGGATATATTTATAAAATATAACATTTTAAGTAATATTAACTGATCACATTTGTGATTAAGCTTCATGAAGTTTTAATTCTTTTGGATATCTGTGTTATACAGAGATTTGTGTCTATTCATCACATGCAATAACCTCACAGATTGAGTTCTTTCAGAAAGAGATTCCTAGTGCTGTTCTTTTCCCTGGAATTAAGTGAAATTCTTTTTCTGCATCTAAGTAAAATAATTTAGGTTACATGTTCAAGAATGAAAATGAGTTTTTAAACATCTTGCTTACTGTTTCTCACTGTTCATGTAATGCAATTTTAATAGTTTATATAGGTCTACATCCAGTTCACACTGATGCCATAATTGGGTTCCCATGATTTTGGGAAGTTCTACCCCTCTGACTTTGCAGGGTACAGCTACTCTCCTGGCTGCTTTCATGGTCTGGTGTTGGGTGTCTATGGCCTTTCCAGGCTCATGGTACAAGCTGTCAGTAGATATATCATTCTGAGATCTGGAGGACAGTGGACCTCTTCTCACAGCTCCATTAGGCAGGTGCTCCAGTGAGAATTTTTTGGAGATTTGTGGAACTTTGAACTTGAGAGAGATGATTTAGGACATCTGGTGGAAGGCTTGAATGCTGTAAAGGCATTCAGTTTTAAAAGCGAAATAGAGCAAAGATTCTCCATGAGGGTCCTGCCCCTGCAGCAAACTTCTGACTGGGCATCCAGACATTTCCGTACATCCTCCAAAATAAAGACGAGGTCCCCAAACCCCAATTTATATGATTTCTGTGCACTTGCATGCCTAACACCATGTGGAAGCTGCTAAGACTTGGGGCTTGCACTCTCTGAAGTAACAGCCAAAACTCTACCTTAGCCCCTTTTGGCCACTGCTGGAGTGGCTGGGACACAGGGCGCTGAGTCTCTAGACTGCACATAGCAGAGACATCCTGGGCCCAGCCCACAAAACCATTTTTTCATCTGAGACCTCTGGGCCTGTGATGGGAGGAGCTGCCCCATGAGTCTCTGACATGCCATGGAGACATTTTCTCCATTGTGTTTGTCATTAACATTTTCCTCCTCGTTGCTTATGCAAATTTCTGCAACTGGCTTGAATTTCTTCTCAGAAAATAGAATTTTCTTTTCTATCACATTGTCAGGCACAAATTTTGCAGTTTTATGCTCTGTTTTCCTTATAAAACTGAGTATGTTTAGCAGCACCCAAGTACCTCCTGAATTCTTTGCTGCTTAGAAATTTATTTTGCCAGGTACTCTAAATCATCTCTCTTAAGTTCAAAGTTCCACAAATCTTTAGGGCAAGAGCAAAATGCCACCAGTCTCTTTACTAAAACATAACAAGAGTCACCAATGCTGTAATTCCCAAGAAGTTCCTCATCTCTGTTTGAGAGCACCTCAGTCTGGACCTTACTGTTCATATCACTATTAGCATTTTTGTCAAATATATTGAACAAGTATCTAGGAAGCTCCAAACTTTCCAAAAAGTATAATCAATCAATCAAAAGTTTCAATATGCATAATCAATGTTATTACACATATTGTTTGAATTTTGATATTTAACATCAGACAAATATAAAAGGACATATTTTATTTGGGATTGTTAAATGTCATCAGTCAGTTGAGTTTAATGTTTTTTAGTCAGATATTATATAGCTACACCTTTATCATCACAAAGTAGCACAGCTTAACAATTACCTACATGTATATAGAGAAATATATTGGTTTAAATTAGTTGTCGCATAGTAAGAAAACATCTGCCATTGAAAAACTAAAATTATAACTACAAACAAAAGTTTCTAATTTTCTTTATTTTTTTTAATTGCATTTTAGGTTTTTGGGGTACATGTGCAGAACATGCAAGATAGTTGCATAGGTACACACATGGCAGTGTGTTTTGCTGCCTTCCTCCCCTTCACCCACATTTGACATTTCTCCCCAGGCCATCCCTCCCCAGCTCCCTGCCCCCTGCTGTCCCTCATCTATTCCCCCCAATAGACCCCAGTGTGTAGTACTCCCTTCCCTGTTGATAAAACAATGCTTTAGCCGAATGTTACACAAACCTTGTAATTCTTTTACAAAACAGGAAATTCACTGATGTCTTTCATATATTTAATAGTCTTAGTTAAACACACACACACACACACACACACACACACACGCACACACACACACGTTACAATTAGGAATCTCTTATTTCCAAATGGATTTTATAATTCATGTCATCTACAAATTTATTGTGCACGATGAGAATAATTTGGTCTATTTCCAATGAACATACATAATATTTCTGATCTACAATAACTCAGAAACGCTCATTTGGATTAGATGTAATCTGATATTTTCCCAAAAAGTATCAATACAATGCAAAGCCTGGTTTTGTACTACAAACTGTTTTAAAATAAATATTTTACTCTGTCATTTATTCTTCTCAGTTATGCTTATTTTACAGATGTTTAATAATCAAAGCATTTGGAATGTCATTAGCATATGTTTTCAAGCAGTCTGATATTTTTGTGAGTTTTAAAAAATATTTGTAACTGAGATTTTGTATAAACTTATGGAAGAATAGATAGTTGATGGCTAAATCTAATTTATGTAATTAATTGCTGACAAATGTTGCCAATTTTCTTTATGACTCTTGACTACTTCATGCAAAGTTTCCAGAAGATAAGAGAATAAAATAGGTAGTAGTCAGTATTACAACTATGGAGAAAAATATTTAGAAATAATTAAAACTAATATGCATCAGAGAGTAACTGTCCCTTCATGTCTATCTTCTCCTTTTTTTATTTTGGTAAAGGAACACATCCCACCCTAAATCATGGAAAAGCGTCATTAGTAATTATATTTGGGTCTTTTAAAAATAGCTCTGAATGGCCATGACAATAAATCCTTCCTAATATTATGTGATCGGAAGTGATGATGCAACTTCTTTTTTGACTCTGTGAAGAACTGTTCCTGGGCAGTGAATGTTTCTGCATTTTCTCCTAGCTAGGATAGGATAAAGAGTAGAAAATAGGACTTGAGGATAGTAGGGACTAGCCTTATACTGCTCATATATGTGATTTCAAAAATAAATTTCTAGTTTAGTTATTCTACTCTATGTTGGTGGTTCTTTGTTAGAAACTTAGCTTATCATGTCACCTAAGTGTTGCTGGAGAAAAAGAAGTGCCCTTCCCTTCTCCCTTTCCTTCTCCTTTTCCCTCTGCCTTCCCTTCCCTTTCCTTCTTCTTTTTCTCAAGACAGACTCTTGCTCTGTCGCCCAGGCTGGAATGCAGTGGCGCTATCTCTCCACACTGAAAGCCCCACTTCCCAGGTTCAAACAATTCTGCTGCCTCAGCTTCACTAGTAGATGAGATTACAGGCGCCCGCCACCACACCCTGCCAACATTCATAATTTTCTCTCTTACCTATTTGCAATGTAAACTATGTGCTTCCCATTTTCCCTCAAGAAAAACTACTTCTCAACAAGTATTATATATATATATATATATATATATATACTTGAGTGGTATATATAAGTTTTGAGCAACAATTTATATATGCTATTTATTGGGTTAAAATTAATATTTATTACCAAATATTTGTAATAATATTATGAATGATCATTATATTTATATAATATTTTATATATTATACAAATTTACACCAACATATGATATGTAATAATATAAATTTATATAATATAATGATATATGAATATTAATTGCATAAGTAATATGTGAATACAATAATTACATAATATATAATATATAATTATATTTGATGTGTAACATATTTTATAATATATAATATAATATAATTATTAATTATAATTAATTATATGTAATTATATATGCTCATAAATTAATTATATACAATTATATATAAATATGTATTGTTAATATAGCTATATAATATAAAATATTATAACTAATTATATATAATTATCATTTTAGACTTATTTTATACTATTACATATAATAATTATATATCGATAATCATTAATTATATAATATAAAATATAATTATATTAATATATATTTATATATTATATATTACACCATAATAGGATTGTATATAACTATAATATTATGTATCAATATACACCAAATATAATCATATATGATATAATTAATAATATATTTATATGTTAATTATATAAGTAATATTTATAATTGATAATTATAATAAATGAATAATTATAAACGGTAATGTATAATTAATTAATGATCATTAATATATAATAATTAATAATATGTATATATTATTATAAAATATTATTAAATAGACTCAAAATCTAAGGAGCTCACAGCCTTCAAGATGTATTTCTCTGGAATTTTGAAGTCTCCTGGTCCCACAGACTTAATAATTCAGCAGCGTTCTGGTTTAGAAATTTATGGCCCTTACATTACATTGAGAAATAGTCTCACAAATTTTGGTACAAGGGATTTTTTTGGAAGGAGAGGGCAAATAGAAATCAAGATCACATGTTATCATTGTTCAACGTGCATTTATCAGTGAGAACATGCAATGTTTGATTTTCTGATTCTGTGTAGTTTAATGAGGATGATGGCTTCCAGTTTCATTCATGTCCCTTCAAAGGACATGATCTCATTCCTCTTTATGGCTGTGTAGTATTCCATGGTGTTCATGTACCACATTTTCTTTATACAGTCTAATATTGTCAGGTTAAAGGGTAAAGGGAGGGAGAGCATTTGGACAAATAGTTAATGTATGCTGTGCTTAAAACCTAGGTGACAGGTTGTCAGGTGCAGCAAACCACCATGGCACGTTTCCCTTTGTAACAAACCGGCATGTTCTGCACATATATTCTGGAATGTAAAGTAAAAAGAAAAGAAAGCTATTAAGGCCCTGAACTTGGCATTTTGTGAAAATTGAAAAACGTTAGCCCTGAGACTCTGAAATGTGAGATCACTTTATGATTTTCAGCACCATTCTCACTCTGCTTAAATATTTAAATTTTAAGTATTAAAATTTTGATTTTTTTTAAATTTATTTTTTATTGCATTTTAGGTTTTGGGGTACATGTGCAGAACATGGAAGATAGTTGAATAGGTACACACGTGGAAGTGTGATTTGCTGCCTTCCTCCCCTTTACCCACATCTGGCATTTCTCCCCATGCTATCCCTCCCCAGATCCCCCCCCACTATCCCTCCCCTATTCCCCCCAGTAGACCCCAGTGTGTAGTGCTCCCCTCCCTGTGTCCATGTGTTCTCATTGTTCATCACCCACCTATCAGTGAGAATATGCAGTATTTCATTTTCTGTTCATGTGTCAGTTCCTGAGAATGATGTTCTCCAGATTCATCCATGTCCCTACAAAGGACACAAACTCATCATTTTTGATGGCTGCATGATATTCCATTGTGTATATGTGCCACATTTTTCCAGTCCAGTTTATCATTGATGGGCATTTGGGTTGGTTCCAGGTCTTTGCTATTGTAAACAGTGCTGCAATGAACAGTCGTGTGCATGTGTCCTTATAGTGGAACAATTTATAGTCCTTTGGATATATACCCAGTAATGGGATTGCTGGGTCAAATGGAATTTCTATTTCTAGGTCTTTGAGGAATCGCCACACTGTCTTCCACAATAGTTGAACTAATTTACACTCCCACCAACAGTGTAAAAGTGTTCCTATTTCTCCACATTCTCTCCAGCATCTATTGTCTCCAGATTTTTTAATGATCACCATTCAAACTGGCATGAGATGGTGTCTCAATGTAGTTTTTATTTGCATTTCTCTGATGACCAGTGATGATGAGCATTTTTCATATGTTTGTTGGCCTCATGTATGTCTTCTTTTGTAAAGTGTCTGTTCATATCCTTTGCCCATTTTCGAATGGGCTTGTTTGTTTTTTTTTCTTGTAAATCTGTTTGAGTCCTTTGTAAATTCTGGATATCAGCCCTTTGTCAGATGGGTAAACTGCAAATTTTTTTTCCCATTCCATTGATTGTTGATTCACTCTAGTGACTGTTTCTTTTGCCGTGCAGAAGCTGTAGAGTTTGATTAGGTCCCATTTGTCTATTTTGGCTTTTGCTGCCAATGCTTTCGGTGTTCTGGTCATGAAGTCCTTGCATACTCCTATGTCCTGAATGGTTTTGCCTAGATTTTCTTCTAGGGTTTTTATGGTGTTAGGTCTTATGTTTAAGTCTTTAATCCATCTGGAGTTAATTTTAGTGTAAGGTGTCAGGAAGGGATCCAGTTTCTGCTTTCTGCACATGGCTAGCCAGTTT
>CAUYOR010159992.1:0-11105 GCA_963573925.1 Callimico goeldii | reverse complement strand
CAGCTAATTTTTTGTATTTTTAATAGAGACGGGGTTTCACCATGTTGACCAGGATGGTCTCGATCTCTCGACCTCGTGATCCACCCGTCTCGGCCTCCCAAAGTGCTGGGATTACAGGCTTGAGCCACCGTGCCCGGCCTGATTGCTTGTTCTTAAACCAGACAGCATGCTCTGTGAGAAACACTCCTGCCTCTGTTGTGTAGGTAACTCTGAATGGTCGCTCTATTCAGTGACTGAGTATTGGACTGACTATTGGAATTGAGCTCTCCAATCTTACAAGGCTGCCTTGCCATTTTAGAAAACAGGTGAGCCTGTTTGTACTTCCTGCACTTCTAATTGACCTTCCTAGTACTGGCTTCTAATTTACTAAAATCTTAACCACATATGTGACAATGTCCAATTTATAATTATTATTATTTACAAATAAGAGAAAGGGGTTAAGATGATCTTTCCGGGAAATACTAACTTTTGCTTAGAGATTTTATCATAATATGTGGTAGGTGCATTCAATGATACATGACTAACCTCTCTCATTAACTGCAGCAAATATAATATTTAATTAGAAAGTATAAAACTTTTACTACTTCTCATAAATAATATAGAGCTTTGTAATTCTCAAATAGCAGTTGGCAGGATTATTTTTCTATTCTTTTCTTCAAAATAAAAAGAAAATTCATCTGGACCTCGGCCAATTCTTTCCCTTCACATTATGCTTCTAGTAATACTTAAATAATTCCCACCCCCCTAATTTACTGCTAGTGTAACAGATGCTCAGTACTCGTGAGTACATAACAAGTGCTTGACCGGGCATGGTGGCTCATGCCTGAAATCCCAGCACTTTGGAAGGCCAAGGTGGGCAGATCACTTGAGGTCAGGAGTTTGAGACCAGCCTGGCCAACATGGTGAAACTCTTTCTCTACTAAAAATACAAAAATTAGCCAGGTGTGTTGGCGAATGCCTGTAATTCCAGCTACCCGGGAGGTTGAGGCAGGAGAACTGCCTGAGCCAGGGACTCTGAGGTTACAGTGAGCGAAGACTGCACCACTGCATTCCAGCCTGGGCAACAGAGCAAGACTTTGTCTCAAAAATCAAAACAAAACAGGTGATTCACCTGCCTGGTCTGGCCTAGCCCCATTTTCTTGATTTTCTTGACCCTCTGACACATTTGTCGTTTTAAGTTTCTTGTTCTCAATAAGGTAACAAAATAAAAGCTGCAATCAAAGCTGCTGTTTAATCTTACATTGTCAGATCCTATTACAATGAACAGGGTGTGTAAGAGAATCTGCCCTCAGGAGCAGTGTGGTAGATATTTAGATAAGGCAACAATTCTTTTAAATCATAAACAGAAGCATTTATTTGCATATCATTGGTTAGCTGACAAAATTCTGCTGGAAAAATGGAACTATAGAGCTAGCGTCAAGCAGAACAAGCGGCTGAACTGCTGGGCGAGTTAGGAACAGCATTGTCGGCCGGCGCGGTGGCTCAAGCCTGTAATCCCAGCACTTTGGGAGGCCGAGACCAGTGGATCAAGAGGTCAAGAGATCGAGACCATCCTGGTCAAATGATGAAACCCCGTCTCTACTAAAAACACACAAAAAAATTAGCCAGGCATGGTGGTGTGTGCCTGTAATCCCAGCCACTCAGGAGGCTGAGGCAGGAGAATTGCCTGAACCCAGGAGGTGGAGGTTGTGGTGAGCTGAGATTGCGCCATTGCACTCCAGCCTGGGTAACAAGAGCAAAACTCCGTCTCAAAAAAAAAAAAAAAAAATTGCTATTAGATGCAGTTGGGGAATTAGGGCATCCTTACTTCTGCTTTGTTTGTTCTTATTTAACAAACTTTTTTGTTCTTGTTTTAATTTTTTAAATAAATAGAGATGGAATCTCACTATGTTGTCTAGGCTAGTCTTGAATTCCTGGGCTCAAGCAATCCACCCATCTTGGCGACTCAAAATGCTGGGATTACAGGCCTGAGCCACTGTGCCCAGCCAGAACAAACTTTAAAGTTACTTAACCTAGACTGATCTGATTTACTTCATGGCTACTCATAAGTTTTAAAATGTGTGATCTTGTTTAAAAATACATTTACCAAAGCCTGAAATTTTATTTTTAAAATATAGTAAATAGATACATATAGTGAAAATATCACCATATATTAAACTTAGTCTACCAGTATAAAATTGTTTATGAAGTGATATGTGACATAGGGCAGTGAGGTAAAGTGGGCTGGAATAACTGTTCTTGGAATTTTAGGTAAAATAAAAACAAATGTAAAATGTGGAAAAAAGAATGTGTGATCTACATCCTTTCCCTTTGAGAAAGGAAGAAATGACAGCCAGTAACTTGGTAGAGTCTTTCTGCTTCCAGATTTTTTGTTTTTGGCTTTGGCTTTGTGCTGAAGCTTTTTTTTTTTTTTTAAGATGTAAGAATAGAAAATGCACAAGTTTCAACATTTTTGCTGTTATTTCAAATTAATATCATGTGAAGGCAATTTAGTTTCAAGCATCTTTATTTAGCCCCTTGGATTTTTAGATGAGTTTGGAATAAGTTTTTGAAGTTGGCAAATGCTAGAGGGGTATTTATCAGTAAAATTTATTTTTTTATTTTTTTTATTTTTTGTTTTCTTTCAGTAAATTTTTTTTAAATACAAATTGTAGTTGTGGCTTGGATTTCATGCATTTATTTAAAATGGTATTCTTAAATTATGATTTAAAGTTTTTTCAAGATAATACTTTTTTGAACTTTGTTTTTCTGTTTCTTAGGTTATTGAATTAGTTCAGAAATATGGACCAAAAAGATGGTCTTTAATTGCAAAACATTTAAAAGGAAGAATAGGCAAGCAGTGTAGAGAAAGATGGCATAATCATCTGAATCCTGAGGTAAAGAAATCTTCCTGGACAGAAGAGGAGGACAGGATCATCTATGAAGCACATAAGCGTTTGGGAAATCGTTGGGCAGAGATTGCCAAACTCCTTCCAGGAAGGTGCTTATATAAATGTATATCTATTTTTCTGTACTTAAACATGATCTTTGTTACCATACTATTAAATACATTTTCAAGTACCCCACAACTTTTATTTTTATTCATAATTAAAATGTAGACTACATAACATAAGCAACCTTTTGGGACCATTTGTCTGTGGTAAGGGGTATGATTACTTTTTTAATGAATTATTTTATGGCAAGAATTTGTACAATAAAATGATAGATTTTAGATTATGTAAACATTTAATACACTCCTAAAATTATGTTGATTTATCAGTGCCAATCAAGTAGACCCCCTTTGTATAAACTCTGTTGGAACAGAATCTAAATCTAAGATTTCTTTCATACTAGGTTTTATGCATAAGACCAGGAATAATATACTAGCTGCAATAAACTGCTATGAAAGTGTATTAGGGAAAATTTAATCTTAATTATGGTATGATCCAAACCATGGAAGTAGTAAATATATCCATGTGGCTAAAATACAAAGTTTTCCTCAGAGGCCATGATGTGCTAAGTACACTCTACATTGTACTCATTCATGTGTTTTCTAATAGTGTTTAGCACAGCAGACCAACAACCTTGTGAAAATCCATACCTTACGCAGAAGTTATGCATTTGTCTTTTATTGCTATAATCTCTATCTGTATAGTACTTTATAGCGTAGAGTGCTTTTATATGTATTCTTAATCTTTGTAGACTTGGAAAGTATACAGAGCAAACATTGCTATCTTTGTTTTATAGATAAGATATTAAGGCACAGTGTTTAATTTTTTATCTAAGTTATTAAACCAGGTCTACATGCTTTTAATCTCTTGTACATCTTTTTACTTTCCATAGAACCTAGCTTAGTGCCTTATATTTACTGCAAACTTACTTTATGTGTGTATATTTTATGAAGGATGAAATTTACACTATAAGTAGCTATAGGTTAAAGATTTACATTTTTATAAAGGGAACCTTAGATAAGAAGGGAGCGAATGTATTCTTTCTTACCATAAATATTTTGTTCTAAGAAGTGAAAAAGAATACTGAGATTCTTTAGTTTGTGATTTGCTTTTCATGATCATGTTTGTTCCTGTCTTAAGGCCTTGGCCCTAGCTATACCCTTTATCTGGAATGTTCTTTTTTCTTTCTGTTCTTGTATGGCTGGTTTGTTCTAACCAAACTAAAATGACCCCATTACCCATTTTTCTTATCTTACTTTATTTGCATTATACTGATATTTTTCTTTTTTATTTGTTTTTCTATTTTTCCTTCCTTCCCCACTCCCATGCTTCCAAGGAGAGTGTAAGCTCCATGAGAGCAGCAACCTGCTTTGCCTTATTCACTGCAGTATCTCTGGTGCTTAGAACCATGCCTCACATATGCACATACAATTTATCTTTTCAATTTTAGAAAAGTTCCTTCTTCCTGAGTAGAAACTCCAAAAGAAAAATTAAGAAAAAAAGTTAATTTAACCAGTGTAAAAATTTGTTTTAATCATTTTGTACAAGTTACACAGTGTTGAAATCTGTGGAATCTTTTTTTCTTTCTAAATTGTACCTTTCATTTCTTAGGACTGATAATTCTATCAAAAATCATTGGAATTCTACTATGCGAAGAAAAGTGGAACAAGAGGGCTATTTACAAGATGGAATAAAATCAGAACGATCTTCATCTAAACTTCAACACAAACCTTGCGCAGCTATGGACCATTTGCAAAACCAGAATCAGTTTTACATACCTGTTCAGGCACATACTTTTAATACTTTTATTATTTAAAAAAATTTCTTAAGTTGCTATATTGGAAGGTGTTTGGTTTCTTAATAGGACAAGTACAATGTATATTAAGGGGTAAATAGATATTTAAATTTCCAAACTGAAAAATAATATGTGTAACTTTGATTTATAAGTATTTTGAGAACAAATATATGTAACTTTTACATTAAGAAACTGTGTATATTTCCTAAAACTCTAATTCTTTGAATCTTCATTTATGATTCAAAGCTAATGGTCATCTGTGCTTCAACATTTGATTGTACTTTCCATTTTAAAAGTTTTGGTGTAATTATAGTATTGCTTATCTCTAAGAGGTAGATATATATAAAATGGCTTAAAGGAGAAAGTAGCAAAAACTAAATAACTCATTAATGCCCAGCTAATTTTGGGGGTATGGTTGTTAATTGGTCTTTGCTGGCATTCAACTTTGCTTTTCCCCCTAATAACTAATCACTTCAGTAATTTTAGTCTTTGTTTAGATGATTCATTAAAGTAGATACTACATAAGCTCAAAATGGGGCAAGCTCTATGTTGTCCCTTACATTGCATATTTCTACTTGGAAAAAATTAGTGTAGGAGTCTTCATGGGGTTTGTTTTATATTTCCCTGTCTACCTGTCTGTTATGCCGTTTTTCACGATGAGCAATTTTTGGTTCTTGTCACATAAATTGTAAAGATTAAGTCAGGACTTAGTAGTTTTCTGCCAAAAGATAAAATGGGGCAAGATATTAAAAATCTGTGTATGCCTCAGATTTGATTTTTAACATTTGTGAACATTACTAAGTTTTCTTAGGCATCATTTTAAAAGAACCACTTAGAGTAATGGCATTTTCATTAACAATAGGACAACATGTGAAGACAGTATCAATACTTTAATGTTTTTGTTATGTTTCTTTACAGTTTTCTTTAGAGTCTAGATTTCAGCAGCATAAACTGAAACATTCTGCTTCTGTCTTAGAAAGGTTATCATTTAAATTTATTTTTTTAACTCTTAGAAAGATAATACTCGAGACCAACAGAGTGTTTAACAGTCTTAATCTAAATATGTCGGAAAGATGAGGATATTTCTTGTACTATAAGAATTGTTTCTTTTTTTAATTAAAAAAGATATATGCATTATTTAATTAATTTAAACTAATAAGATAATTTTTTTATGTGTGTGACTTAATAAAACATAGAAGGATTTGAAATACTGTCACAGATTTTCATGAAAAGTTTGAGAAAATAAGTTTCTAATTCATTAGCATTAGCAAGTTGAGTGATAAGTGATACTAATTGAGTATTATAAAAGTTAAGTTCTATTTTACAAGTTATATATAATGATTCTGTATTATATAGTGATTTAGGAAGACCATTATGGAAAGCAGACAATTTCGTATTTATATTTTTTTATTTTAAGGCTTTTTTTTTTGAGACAGGCTCTCTCTGTTCCTAGGCCGAAGTGCAGTGGTGCACACACAGTTCACTGTAGCCTCACCTTCTGGGTTTACGTGATCCTCCTGCTTCATCCCTCTGGGTAGCATGCTCCACTTTGCCCAGCTAATTTTTTTATTTTTTGTAGAGACAGGATCTTGCCATGTTACCCAGTCTGGTCTCGGACTCCTGGGCTCAAGTGATCCTCCTGCCTCAGCCTCCCAAAGTGCTGGGGTTACAGAGGTGGGCCACTGCACCTGGCCCCAATTTTAAGGTTTTAAAAATACTTTCTCTCATATTTCTTTCCACTACTGCTTAGTAGATTTATATGTATCTTCAAAATTCTTATTACAGATGTTTTAGGAGAGAAGCAGATGACTTAGCCTATCATCAATGTATCTATTAAAAGTGTATGACTGATTCTGCTCATTTTTCTAAGACAAGTAATAGAAGAAGCCTTTGGCATGGGGTGGTGATAAGAGTAGGAGATATGAACATTGAAAAACTTGCTTCAGTCTCTGTCCCTGTGAGTGCTTCATTCATATGGACACATAGGAACACAATTACTTTGTTTTCTCTAGGAGCAACCCTTCTAATGGTAGATGTTTAAATGTATTTGGTGAATATCAGATTTAATAAACTGGCTGATAAATCTAGGCTAAGTAATTCTCATATTTCATCTGGGCAAAACGTCTTTTCTAAGTATTATAACTTTTTTTTTTTTCAGACAAGAGTTTTGTTCTTGTTGCCCAGGCTGGAGTGCAATGCACATTTTTGACTCACTGTAACCTTTGCCTCTTGGGTTCAAGTCATTCTCTTGCCTCAGCCTCCCAAGTAACTGGGATTACAGGCACCACCACCACGCCCAGCTAATTTTTTTTGTATTTTTAGTAGGGACGGAGTTAGGGTTAGGGTTAGGAATGGAGATGTAGTTATTATTTAATAGATAAAGTATTATAGGTATAACATTTCAAAATTAATACAGATGCTTTCTAAGTTTTTTATGTTGACACTATGTCAAAAGTTTTTGTCGTTTGCTTGAGACTGTAAACATTTATATAGCATTATATGTATTATAATAATGCATTAATTACTTTTTAGATCCCTGGGTATCAGTATGTGTCACCTGAAGGCAATTGTATCGAACATGTTCAGACTACTTCTGCCTTTATTCAGGTATTTTTATTTATAACAAAAACCAAAGGAAATATGTTCAGTCATATTTTTTAAAGCCTAGTAGTACCTATTTCCTCATTTATTAAACTAGGATAAAAATAATACTATGTGTCTTACTTAGAGTACTGTAACATTAAAGGATAAAGTGTGTAAGTGGGTTTGAAGAAATATAAACTGTACAAATACAAGATGATTGACAATACCAGTATGGTAGTCCTTTCATTCTTCCAAGGTAAAGGATTCAAATTGTGAATGGACATATTTTTGCTAAATTGTATAGAATGTATTAATATTTAAAAATCTAAAATATTCCAGACATACATTTCAGCTGATATAGATGATGCAACATGTTTTTTCATGCATTTAAATTTTCCCAAATCTCTTCTGATAAGTTGAAAATATTTACCAGCACCTCTTTAAATACCAGAGGGATTGTGATAATGAGCATTTAGTATTTAGTAGCATTAAGCTTTATTAGAAAAAATATATTTCATGTTACATAGAAGAAAATAATGAGAACTCTAATAATAAAACAATTATGTAAGTAACCTGTTTTTCTCTTTTGTTTAACTTATTTTAGCAACCCTTCATTGATGAAGATCCTGATAAGGAAAAAAAAATAAAGGAACTTGAGTTGCTTCTTATGTCAGCTGAGAATGAAGTTAGAAGAAAGCAAATTCCATCAGTAAGAAATAAGCTTGTTATTTATCTTGTTAGCTATATATGCTTCATATATGCTTATTGTAATTTTAATTAGCTAGAAAGCATGTTCAGAATGACTGCAGATTTTAATATGGAGTAAAAATAGTTTTTTTTAAATTTGCAACTTTGAGGTTGCCTGATTTTTTTTTTTTCTTTTTGAGACAGCATCTTGCTCTGTTGCTCAGGCTGAAGTGCAGTGGTGTAATCACTGCTCACAGAAGCCTTGACCTCCTGGGCTCAAATGATGCTCCCACCTCAGCCTCCCAAGTAGGTAGGACTACAAGTGCATACCACCATGCCTGACACATTTTTGTATTTTTGCTTGTTTGTTTTGTAGAGATGGGATTTTGCCACGTTGCTCAGGCTGGTATCGAACTCCTGGGCTCAAGTGATTCTCCTGCTGTGGCTTCCCAAAGTGCTGGGATTATAGGTGTGAGCCACTGTGCCTGGCCCAAGGTTGCCTGATTTTGATATGCATTTCTTTGAGCATAATTTACTCTGTTCTGTATTAGGATACTCCTTGAGTCATAAATGCAAAGTGGATGTAAAGTAAAATCTTACATGTATATAATATGTATATTTGTGAAAATTGTGTGTGTTTAGATTAGGCTTTGGCTTTATATTAGACATTCCATGTAATGATGGCTTTAATTTTTTTTAAAGAAAAGCTTAAAAAATAAAGAATTGAATAGATGTAGAGGATTTAGGAGCTCCATAATTACTTTTACTCTCTTGGAATATTTTTTCCTATTTACTAGATTAAGAATATGAGTTCAGTATATTAGAAAAAGTAATAACACTAAAAATATATGGAAAAAGGAACATTTAGATTTTATGCTCTCTAAGCAACTCTTCTAAAAGAAGAAATTTTATATAGATGTTGGGTTTTGGTTTCTACATGTAAAAACTATTGTCTAAGATTTGGTTGATGAGAATAATTAGGAGTGTTAAATTAGGATCGAAGGTAATCATTTTAGTAGAATTAAGCAGATTATGCTAGATTGGTTAAAAGAAAGATGCAAATTTATACTTCAGTGACTTTTCTTAGGTTTTTAAATTAAAAATTCTTAATTGGGGAGCAATTGTACACATTCATGGGGTACATAGTGATGTTTCCATACATGTAGTGTATATTGACAGATTGTGGGAATTAGCATATCCATCATCTCAAATACTTATAATTTCTCTGTCTTGGGAACATTCAATATCCCCCTTCTAACTATTTGAAACTATTTAATATTGTTAATTATAATCATTCTCCAGTGATATAGAACACTAGAACTTGTTCCTTCTGTCTAGCTGTTATTTTGTATCCTTTAACACATATTTCCCTATCCCTCTCTTCACTCTACCCTTTAAATAGCACTTATAAAAATTTAAAATAATCCCTTGAACCTTTTTAAAATTTTAAAAATTTAAAATAATGCCTTGAGCCTTTTTACTTTTTTTTTTCTTTTTGAGACAGAGTCTCACTCAGCCAAGCTGGAGTGCAGTGGCACAATTTTGGCTCTACAAAGTTTTTTTTTTAATTAGCCAAGTGTGGTGGTGCACACCTGTGGTCTGAGCTACCCAGGAGGCTCCTGGGTAATGCTTGGGTAATTTTAAAAAATTTTTTAGTGGAAATGGGATTTTATCATGTTGACCATGCTAGTCTTGAATACCTAACCTCATGTGATCTGCCCATCTTGGCCTCCCAAAGTACTGGGATTATAGGCATGAGCCACCATTCCTGGCCCCTTTTTACATTTAGAAAAGGGTTGGTTGGTTTTTGGTTTGGGGCTGAATGAGAGGGTAATACGTTGAGAGTGACTGGGAACTCAGGCAAAATTACTGAGAAGATAACCTGAGATCTTGAAATAGTATTATGAGGCAATGGTGATGTGTTTGTACTAAAGAGGATATTAATAAAAATAGTATTTATTGATTATAATAGACAAGATATATACCATAGGAAAAGCAATTTATGTTTTTTGTTTTTTGGGGTTTTTGAGTCAGGGTCTCAGTCTGTTGCCCAGGCTGGAGTGCAGTGGTTTAAGTAGTTCTCACACTCAGCTTCCTGGATAGCTAGGACCACAGGTGTGCACCACCACACTTAGCTAAATAAAAAAAAAAAAAAAAACCTTTTTGTAGAGACAGGATTTCCCTGTGTTGCAGTTTCTGTTTTGAAATTGCAAAAATCATGAGCAACGAGGAAGACCTGACATATACTTACTTTAAAGTTAATTTTGGTTTTGTTAAGAAGCTACAAATAGGTTGGGCTTGGTGGCTCATGCCTGTGATCTCAGGACTTTGAGAGGCTGAGGTGGGAGGGTCACTTAAGCCCAGAAGTTTGAGACCAGCCTTGGCAACATAGTGAGACCCCATCTCTACAAAAAAATTTAAAAGAATTAGATAGGAGTGGTAGCACATGCTTGTGGTTCCACTTACTCAGGAGGCTGAGGCAGAAGGATCAGAGGTTGAGGCTGCAGTGAGCAGTTATCACTCCATTTCACTCCAACCTGAGCAATAGAGTAAGACCCCATCTTAAAAATAGATAAATTAACCAGACATGGTGGTACATGCCTATATTCTCAGCTACTCAAAAGGCTGACGGGGGATGATTGCTTAAGCCCAGGGGTTTGAGGCTGCATTAATGCAGTGAGCTATGATCATGCCACCGCACTTCCGCCTGAGTGACAGAGCAAGACCCTGTCTCAAAAAAATAAATAACTAAAAGGAGCTACAAATAATTGTTCTTAGAGAATCAACATTTGTAGATGATTATGTTATATTTAAAACATTTTGGGTTTTTTTTTTTTTTGAAACGGAGTTTCGCTCTTGTTACCCAGGCTGGAGTGCAATGGCACGATCTCGGCTCACCGCAACCTCCGCCTCCTGGGTTCAGGCAATTCTCCTGCCTCAGCCTCCCAAGTACCTGGGATTACAGGCACGCACCACCATGCCCAGCTAATTTTTTGTATCTTTAGTAGAGACGGGGTTTCACTATTTTGACCAGAATGGTCTCGATCTCATGACCTGGTGATCCACCCGCCTCGGCCTCCCAAAGTGCTGGGATTACAGGCTTGAGCCAC
>CAUYOR010159991.1:0-13631 GCA_963573925.1 Callimico goeldii | reverse complement strand
TGAGACAGAGTTTCACTCTTGTTACCTAGGCTGGGGTGCAATGGCGCGATCTCGGCTCACCGCAACCTCTGCCTCCTGGGTTCAGGCAATTCTCCTGCCTCAGCCTCCCAAGTAGCTGGGATTACAGGCACGTGCCACCATGCTCAGCCAATTTTTTTTTTTGTATCTTTAGTAGAGACGGGGTTTCACTATTTTGACCAGAATGGTCTCGATCTCATGACCTCGTGATCCACCCGCCTCGGCCTCCCAAAGTGCTGGGATTACAGGCTTGAGCCACCGCTCCCGGCCAGGAGTTGAGTTATTTTAAAAAGTCTCCATTTGTTTCATGTTGTGACTGTCTTATTTTTTCCTTGATATGTCTAAGGAGAATGGTATTGCTTTCATTTTATGGCAGTCAAAGGAGTGAAATGGTGAGTAAAACTAAACTAGAAAATCTAATCCCACTCTTTGAATATGACAGTAGGCACCTAGCTTTATAGCTGTTATTGCCTGCTATTTCCAAATGATGCTGCTGATGAGTTATATACACAGAAAATCATTTTTAGTTAATGGTAAATTATCCAGGCTCCCATGGCTTTTCATTGCATTGATCAAATGTGTGCCATTCCCTTCAATTATTCTGCAGTCTGTGAAACATGATACCAACCCAGTAAATATTTCATTGAAAATTTGTCATTTTGTCACAGGAAACTATGTCAGGTAATCAGATTTTTGTTAATAAATATAATCATACTAATATCAATATTCTTTACCTACCTGAACAAAATTAGACTTACCTAGAATAAATGGCAGAGATTGTATTTATTTTTCATTGCTTTCAGTAATATACAACTGAAGACTTTTTTCTGCTATTGGAGGAGAACCCTAAAAGTACATTTTGAAAACTAGTTGTCATTTATTAAAAATATAGCTTAATATAATGAATTTTTTTTCACATATGGTATTTATAAATAAATGTAGTTATAAGGGAACATATTATTTTCAACAATGATAGATTTCTGATTTCTTATCTTGCATATTAGTTTGCAAACTATTCTTTATTTTCCAAATATGTAAATTTAGATGGTTTTACATGATGTTATACTATAATACATACAGTAAAACTTTTGGAGACTGTAGGAAAAAATAGATGAGAAAAAATCCTCAGGTAATGCCAAAGGAGGGGAATGTGTTATTTAATATTAATACTTGTCAGTCTTGAAAATTACTAGTTTTGGAGCTGATTAATTTACTTATCTCTTTTTGCCGTGATACCACAATATCTAGTAACCAAATATAGATAAACATATTTCGATCAGGATACAATGAAAAGGTTTTAAGAATACTGTAATTTTAATCTCAATTGTGATTAGTTCTTTTTCAGTCAGCCAATATTTGTTAATGTCTACTAGGTATTAAGTATGTAATCATGACTGAAGACAGAGATGAAGATGGCACACACACACACACACAATTTAGTAGTCTAAACTAGGAATTCAGTACCCACACCAACAATAGAAATGTAACAAAATATACTCTATGAAACTGCAGGGAAGTTGCCTTTGTATGTCTGTGGGAATCTGGAAAGGCTTCATGGAAAACGAATTCTGTTTCTTTTAGTTTCTGTTCATGGTAGGCAGATTAATGTCCATCCCAAAAAGTCCACATTCTAATACCTAACACTTATAGATATATTACCCTACATAATAAAAAGAACTCTGAAGATGTGATCAAGTTAAAAGTTTTGAGAAGGCGGCCCTGGATTACTTAGTCCTTAGAAGTGGAAGGGAGAGCCAGGATCAGAGGAGAAGATATGATGATGAAATCAGAGATCTGAGTCATGCGGGGCCAGCAGCCAAGAAATACAGGGAATTTCTAGAAGCTAGGGAAGACCAGGAAACATACTCTTTCCTAGAGTCTCCAGAAGGAACACGGAAGGCCCAAAAATCAAGATACCTTGATTTTTACCCAGTAAGACTCATTTTGAACTTCCTACTTCCGGGAATTGTTCTAAGCTACAAAGTCTGTGGCACTTTGTTACAGCAGCAATAGAAAATAAATACAATAGGCTTTTTTATTTGTTTTGCTATTTAGCATCAAAATACCTTTTCTATATTTTGGCAATTCTGAGTTTTGGGATAGGAGTAAATAATGCCAGAGAGACTCACTTTCCTAATCTCTCTGGGAAACAGAGCATGAGCCAGACTCCTAGGTGTAGTCATTAGACCCTCCCACCTGAGCCCAACAGGGACAGTAGCAGTAGCAGTGCCTCCGACATTGGGTCTCTAGAATAGCAATACCAGTGGTGCCGTCCTTGGTCCAGTGAAGGTAGAAACTGGGTTGCAATATCTGATCTCACCTCCTTTTGTTTCTGCTGTTTTTGGGGGGCAGGGGAATTTGTATTTTAGGACTTCTCAGTGATTTTCTGTAGCCTTAGATATGTTTTCAAAACATATCTATCTCTCTTTCTGCTTGAATCACCTAGATACTCAGTTTGGGCTGCTTTTCATGAAGAATGAAAGAGTGATACAAAAAGTTGAGGGAAGTAAGATAATAAGACATGGAGATAGGAGAGAGCCCAGAGTCTTGAGGTAACTTTGAGTAAGTTAGGATTGCTGGAATTTCCAATGTGGGGAGCTTGGTATATTGTGATATTGAATGAGTAGGCAAAAATCTAAGGAGCTGCACTCACAATAATGTTAAATTGTTTGGATTATTAGTTTTATCCTTTATTTAACAGTGGGGGTCATTGAAGAGGTATCAATGACAGTGATATAATCAGATAAGGATGTTAGAAAAAGATACATGAGAGAAGTAGCACATGGCCTAGTAAACAAGTGATTTCAGTAGTTTAAGGAAGATTTGAGACACTTAGTGAAAGATTAACAGCACAGATAGAGAAGAAGAGAGCAGGATCAAAGTTTCTTTTTTGATTTTTATTGTAGGAAGAAGTAACAGCTTTACTATGAAATGGAGGTGGGAGCTAAGGTTGAGGTAATAATGTAGGCTGAATTTTTATTCAATTTTTTGTTTCGAATTTTTAATATAGAGGTAGATTACATAGGGATATGGTTTAGCTCTTTGTCCCCATCCAAATCTCATGCTAAATTGTAATTCCCAATGTTGGGGGAAGGACCTGGTGCGATGTGATTGGACCTTGGGGGCAGAATTTCTCCTTGCTGTTCTCATGATAGTGAGTGAGTTCTCAGGAGATCTGGTTGTTTAAAAGTGTGTATCACTACCTTCTTTGCCCTTGTTGTTCCTGCTCTGCCGTGATAACATGTGCTTGCTTCCCCCTTGCTTTTTGCTGTGATTTTATGTTTCCTAAGGCCTCTCAGCCATGCTTCCTATGTATAGCCTGTGGAACTGTGAGTCAAGTAAAACTCTTTTCTTCATTAAATACCCAGTCTCAAGTAGTTCTTTATAGCAGTGTGAGAACAGACAAATAGACCCAATAAACACACTAGTCTGAAGTCTAAGATAGAAATGTGAGCATATGGGATATTTTGGGAGTCATTAACTTCAAGATACTCACTCAGACCTCAGGTATTGAGAATATCTGCTGAAGAAAAGACAAGATAGACAATAAAATTAAAATAGACTAGGTGTTCAATTGGTCTAAAAGCCATAGGTATTAAATCTATTTATGGAGTAGTTGTGAAAACAACAACAACAACAAATACAACAATTTCTCTTAGAGGAAATTAATTATATGTATATCAACTTGGGGTAAGGAGTGAAGCAGTGAAATATTTTTTTTCCATGTTGTTGTCTTATACAAAGCATTTGACTACCATCAAGCGAAGAAAGTGAATGACACTCTTATATTTCACAAAACTTTCCACTACATGTAGAGTAAATGGGATTTGTTAAGTTTTCCCTTTTTTGAATAGTATTTAATGAATTAAACCTGTTGACATAACTGTTTTTAACATTGGCTACAGAGCATAGCATATCACTGAAACATTTTTATAGACAAGAAGAAATAATGAATGTCAAAATATATATCAAAGTTTACTTGAATTATACTAGTGAGGTTAGAAGAACATTTTATACAGAAATAAAGAAATGAAACAAAGTACTAATCTGAATTTCAAACATTCTGCTTCTACTGACTTGAATTTTGGACTTTCAGGGTTTAGGAAGAAGCAATCAGTTAGAAAATTATATCTATTAGAACAAGTTCAAGTAAGAAAATTTGTATTAAAAGTTACCTGTGAGACAACTTTATTCTCATCCTGTTTCCAGGAACTACAAAATAAGACGTAAGAAAATGAGTCACAACTCTCACAAGACAATTTCAGTGTAAGAACAAAGCAGTGTATTAAACACTTGATTATTTAATATGTATTGCATTGAATATACTTCTTTGATGGTATTAGAAAACTATCAGTTTCTATTCTATTAATTTTGAGGAGTTCATATTTGGTTCTTTTCATAGAATTTCCTTATCCTGAAGTATTCTAAAACCTATTAGTCAGCCAGCCGTTCTTTTAGTTACAGCAGTTTTCAACCCTGTAAAACAAAATGTTACTTTTTTATAATAAATTTTCAAGGCAGTAACTTTGGAGTTGAATACCAGAACCAAAACTTTTCAAGTTTCCTTGGTGATTTTGGTGCACAGCCACTTCTGGGAATTCTTGAAGGAGGGAACTCCTGGCTAGCATAATCTCTAATCCTTTCCCTTCTCTCTCTCTCTCTCTCTCTCTCTCTCTCTCTCTCTCTCTCTCTCTCTCTCTCTCTCTCTCTCTCTCGACAGGATCTCACTTTTTCACCCAGGTTGGAGTGCAGTGGCAGAATTATGGTTCACTGCAGTTAAAACTCCTGGACTCAAGAGATACTCCTGCCTCAGCCTCCTGAGTGACTGGGACTACAGATACATGCTACCATATCCATCTAATTTTTTTTGTATACACACACCCCCCCCCCATATATATATACACACACACACATACTGTATATGTATATATATATATATATATATATATACACACACACACACACACACACACACACACACATTTTATGTGTATATATATATACACACAACATGTTATATATATGTATGTGTGTTTGTGTATGTGTGTGTGTGTGTATATATAGCAAGACATGGTCTTGCTATGTTACTCAGGCTGTTCTCGAACTCTTGATTTCAAGTGATTCTCCCACATTGGCCTCCCAAAGTGATGGTATTACTGACATGAACCAACGTGCTTGGCCCCTTTTCTTCTGAGGAGTGTAGTTCATGCTGCTTATCTACTGGGCCTGTAGATAAGCTGAGCAAATGTCATCAGTGGAAATGTAAAACCAACAGAATAGAAAGAAACCAATGGTCTCAATATTAGAATTATAACAAGATAAGGAAAATGTGCAAATCAATATAGAATTGAACAAGTCTGGCGCATTTAGTAGAGGGAAGAGTTTTTATGCTACTTTCTTCTGTGTCACTATTCTGAATAAGAAGGAAAGACTTAAAGATGGAAGACACACAGTGGCGGTTGCTGATCACTAAGTCATGAAGTTCCAGAGCATAGCTAAGCCTATCTCGAGTTTGAATAAGACACAAAGATAGGGAGGTATTGCTGCACAAGTTTTTAGACCAAACCAAACTTGCCATACCTCAGGTAATACTAAGCCTTGGGCATTTCTCAGAAATTTGTCAACATTTATTCAGCAAATTAGGTTCAATTCATTCAGAATTCTGGTCCTAGTTTTCTGACACTCTTCCCTTCTCATCCCACACTGCTTTTTCTTCAGTCTTCTTGTGCTGTGTAATCAGTGAACTATAAAGTAGCATGAGTGGGCATAGTTTCATGCTGTAAATGAAAATTGACAGATACTCTGAGTCATATTTACTTTTTTGCATCAGAGTTGTAATACAAGTTTGTGATTAGTCATGATGGGAAGGAAGTAAAGTGCTAGTATCTGGCCAGTTTTCTTTTGTTTTTTGCCTAAAACTTTATGTATATTGTTTACTGGTACCTTTGGTGAGCTGGAAAAACGGCCTTTGGGAGATGTGAGCAAGTAAGAGAACAGAGAGAATCCAAGTGTCTGCAGATAGGAAATGGTGCATGTGAACCTTGAGGGAAAGGCACAGGACCACAAGATTTATAGAGGGGGAGAGTTGAGCTGCTGGTATGAGTAGTAGAACTTAGGATAGAGGCATTTAAAGTGTGTTTCAGAGGGCTGCATGCAATGTTCTTTTAAACCTCTTTAGTATTGCCAGAAATCCTTCAGAAAAGATCCCTCTCATCAGTACTTTTGTGAGGTTTGCATTGTGGTTGTTGTTTTATTTATTTTCGTATGACAATATGCTGACACTGGCCCCAAGAAAAAGTATGGATTCTGTTTTCAGAACACAAAGAAACAAATTCTAGATGTTCACAAAGACACTAGTTCAATACTAGTTAAGTCCCATACACATTGTTTCATTTGGCCATCAGTATTATTACTCCCATTTGACTATTGCAAAACCAAGGCTCACAGTATAGGTGATGTAAATGGTAAACACAGATGTAGAGACTATTTCCACAATGCCAAACTGCCCTCATTGACTGACTATATTTATAAAGGTTTTGTATAGAAAAATCATGTTGGTAGCCATTTCTCTTTTTGTATCCCATTATATCTAAACATATTATTGTGATAATTTTTCTTGATACCACAGAAGAACTTTAATTTCTCTCCTCTTCGAATGACTTTTTATTTTCTCTGATTTATTTTCTAGCCATACTTCATAAGAATCATGCATCCTATAGTCAATAATTATTTAGTAATTATGATTATTTAATAAATGATATTGTTAATTCTGACATTTATTGGTCCTTACATATTAAATATTATAAGATTATATTACATATGATATATTTACTATAAATGTCAATTTGTAAATGTGAGATATGATATTTTTCTTACATGTTTTGCTTTCTATTATAATTAATAAACTTTAACAGTAAGTTTGTAGCATTTTATTTTTGTAACATTTTTATTTTTGGAAAATACATTTCTTCTTAATTGGGAAATATATTATTTCACATATATGAAACTATGTAGGAAGTACTATATATATGTGAAGCACTATAGCTACATATATTGTTTCATACTTGTGTGTGTGTGTGTTTATAGTACTTCCAGTATAACAATATATTCTTCTTGACTCTTTTTTTCTAATTATTGGAGATGCTACATGTTATATAATAACTATATTTGTAACTATATGTATATATAGTTATATGTAATATATATTACATATGTATAAGATTTTTTAAAGCCATACCAAATTTTGCAGTACCTAAGGTAATACTCAGCCTTGGGTGTTCTCAGAAATTTGTCAAATTTAATCCAGCAAGTTAGGCTGAATTCATTCAGAATTCTGGTGTCAGTTTTCTGACACTCTGTGCCCTTCTCAACCCACACTGCTCTTTCTTCAGTCTTCTTGTGCTGTGTAATCAGTGAGCTGTAACTTAACATGAGTGGGCATAAGTTTACATTGTAAATAAAATTGACAGCTACTGAGTCATATTTACTTGTGTATGACTCATATATACAATAATTTTAATCATATATAATTACATATAACATTTTTTTTATAAATTTTGAGTTATAAGGCTCTCTATTTTGGTCATGCCCTGAGTTCAGACCATTTTTACCTTCCCCCAGCAGGTGTGTGTACCAAAACTTCCTGCCTTTGACAAATGCACTTGGGATGACAGGCTGCTCCAGTGCTCTGCTTGTTTCTCATGCCTGCCCCTTCACCTCGTCTCTGCCTGAACATGTATTATGGTTTTGATGGCTTAACAGTGCTTTTTAGAAGTTTTCGTTTATTCATTTTACTTTTTCCTAGTCAGTCTAAATATCTAACCAATCACATTACTAGAAAGAGATGCTTATTTGATTGAAAATATTAAGTTTGAGGAACATGTAGAATAAGCAAAAGTTAATAATCAGCAAACAGCTGAAAATATAAAACAAGAAAATGTGCAACTGGGGTGAAGAAAAATTTTAGAAATGACAATATAGAATGTAAGCAGATTTTAGAAGTATATGGACAGTTATGAAATGAAATGATAAAATATAAATATTTGGTTCAAGAAAAAAAGAGCAGTAAAAAATGGCAAGCAATGGGAAGGACCAATATTTATGATTCAGACAATGAAAGTCAGAGAATTTAAAGGAAGACAAAAAATGGAGCACAGCTGGAAAGCCAAGAAAATATATAATTAATTGATAGAATTCATAGAAATGCCTCAAATAATAATCTGAGCTGTTCTGAAGTTAAGGAGATTTTGAGTTCCATATAGGAAAATTATTTTTAAAGTTAAATTTATCCTCCATCCATATGTGAAAGAGTAGATCAGTATTAGAATGGTTGATGGAATATTTAAAACTAGTTTCACAAGCATTTGGACTCAGTAGTAAACTATTGAGATGGCATTATAAAGGGGTTAATTTATAATTGTGGAAATGTAATCTATGAAATACACAGCATGACATCATAGAGACACTTAACAATATACTGCTGAATTGGTTTTCTCATGTTGTTAGAGCACCAGGTAAGAAAATGGGCTTGATTTCTATAACATCATGTCTAGTTTTGAAATTTCTCTCTTTGTTTATATAGAATACAACTATTCATGAATTTCAAATAAACATCCAAAACAATCTTATCTTTTGAGCATACATAAAAAGAAACCATAGAAAAAGTAAAGGTACTTTTAAACAAGATCTTCCCTTTTTAAAATAATTATTCTTTACTTGGTGAAGTCTAATTCACATGTAGCCAAACCCATGTTTCAGCTTGATTTTTATATTAAAAGGCAGTTTTCAATATTTCAGTGTGTATTCATCTGTTTACTTGGGACTTAGGGGTCATGTAAGACATGAGACATAGGTACCACTATATTTTGTATTGTTGTCGGCTTTTTTTTTCTTTGCCTTTTCCTGCTTTGGGTGTACAGAGGCTATGATAAGAATACGTCTAGGTCAATGTGCTGAATATTGGCCTTTAACTTGTGCCAGGTTTTTGTCTGTCCTCATGACTTTCAGTTACACTGCCTATACAATTTGGACTTGCATTCTCATAATTGATTTGAGGATGAAATTAATTTTTATGAAACTTTTGGCTTGAGTACTGCCATCCTAAACTAAATGCATTTTACTGATCACAATTCATCATCTGACACACTCTTTGTGTTTTAAGTGAGGTACGGTCATTTTATTTTTCCCATCATAAATGACTGTGATATAAAGTATATTCTACTTTGGAGAGAATGATTGAAGCTATCTCCATACATAAAGCACTTTGGCTGAAAGGTGCTGTGTTCCTGAAACAGGCTTTCATTATTTATTGAGTCACTATCCTGTAATAATTTTTCTGAAGCACTTTTAATCTGTTTTATAAATACTATGTTTTCATTTTGAAAGTATTTAGCATGCTGGAAAACTTTCCACTTAAAAAATTATCATAATAGTCCTTAAAAAGCATTTTGTTTAAATAGCCGGTAGTGAACCCTCTTCTCTGGAGTCAGGCAAACATTTGAGAACAAGTCATAGCTGTGAGCATTGTCAAAATGGTTAATAATGCCAACATCATATATGCTAAGGGGAATGAGTGGTGACAAATTTGGGAGAAAAAAAGGCAAGAGCATTATTCTGAAATGTAACCTTTTGCTTCAAAATGTCAAGGATAGGATGTCAAAAACAGTTTTTTACATCATCAGGAAGACTAGGGTAATTTAAAAATCCTGTTAATGCTAGCCAAGTACATGAAGTTCAATGAATCTCTGCTGAATACATCAGCTTATGAACAATTCAGTTTGTGATATTTTAAACCAGTCCTGAGTTTGCTAAGACTTATCTAATAACAATAATTGCCTAGAACAGTATTTTGCATATAATAGGCACTACTAAATATTTGTGTTATGATTTAAGAAATTAAAAAAAATAATAATCTGTCTCATAGTCACTATTTTCAGGGTTGAACTTCCTGGATTATGTGTAAGCCCTTGAGGTCTTTGTTCTGACCTTCAATCCTTATCTAGTTCAGAGCCCTGCTAACTGGAAAGCACATACATTTTAAGAAGTTGGAGATTTTAAGGACAGTTCAGACGTGGCTATTCAGTTTGTTCCTGCCATTCAGTTTTTTTTTCTTATTTAGTTTTACATTTATTTATTCAAATGTCAACTTATTACAGCTGACTTTCCTGACTGTTCCATCTGTGGTAACCATGATATTTCAGCACTTTATCATACATATTTTTATTTCCTTAGCGTATAGTGTCATTTAAAATTGTCACGTTCATTTATTTGTTTGCTTTTGTATGATCTTTCTCCCCTTATTAGAGTGTAAGTTTGCCTACCTTATTCTTAGCCCTCTAGAAATGTGTTAGTATATTGTAGGCACTGAATCAGTATTTATTAAATATATGCCTAAGTCTTTAAAAATGTGTGATCACCTCTGAAATTGTTGGGAAAATGTAAGTCATTTCTTCAAGGAAGACACCTATTGGTATTTTTTTTTCTTCTACACAATTTGTTACTCTTGTGAGGGAGGTTCTGACAACAAAAGGAATGACATTCATTTGTTTATGTGTTTAAGTATTCCTTATTTTAATTCTAGCAATTTACTGTAGGGAGATACTACTTTTGGACTCTATTTAAAGTGCCTTTGAGGAATATCTAAGATTCCATCAGTTAGTGTTATGAGGTGGGGTGGCCCTCCTAGATTAGAGACATGACATGCAGTTTAAATGTGGCAAGTATTTTGGGGTTAATAATTGGTTCATTAACATGGTAGTAGCAAGGAGTTTAGAAATGGGGGAAATTATTTTGACAACTATAAATCGTGACTTAGA
Source organism: Callimico goeldii (assembly GCA_963573925.1). Lineage (NCBI taxonomy): Eukaryota > Metazoa > Chordata > Mammalia > Primates > Cebidae > Callimico > Callimico goeldii. The sequence goes on along the minus strand of CAUYOR010159991.1, from coordinate 2,799 downwards.
AAACCAGAAACAGACTACTCAATAGAAAGTGAAGCTGAATAATTAAGGCAGAATGCAGTTGGATATTTAATAAGTATTTGTCAGAATGAATGGACACTGAAGTATTTCTTTTAAAAGTAACATTTCTGTGATATTCCATGTTCAAGCACTTCCCACATGAACATAGCATCACCAAGACAAATTTACTGATATAATTCACTTATTAAAAAATAATTTATATAAATTTCTATGTGATTTGTAAGAAGCATTTATCAAATTTTGCTACTGCAGAGAATTATTAAATAATGGTTGATCTTAAGTGAAATACTGAGAGGCCAATATTCCAAGTGTTACTACCTTTGCTAATAATAATTGAGTCTGGAGAAGACAAACTGATTAGATGAGAGTTTACTGACATTTAAAAAAAATCATTTAAATTATGTGGTAATAATAAACCTTTATTTTGTGCTTGCTAATGGCACATACAATGAACTGCCTAAGATGATTTGGGGTTGGCTGTAATGTAGGGTGAGTGAGATTAATATGCTTTAAAATGACAAGTCATATGTCATAAAAATCCTCTTGAGTTTAAACAGATTTGTTTCTTGTTAATAAACTCATATAATTGCATTTAAAAGGTTAATGGGGAGAATAATCACACATGAGAGAGAAATTGTTAGGCTCCTAGAATCTTTTCTTTGGGATGATAGTAAGTGACCTTTTTCTGAAGGTTCCACCAAAACTATTAAAAACGAGTCAACTGTAGAGAGTGATTATCTTTTGAATTAGTCACTGATTACTAGCTAGTTTCAGGAAATGTCAGTTTTAGGAAAAAAAATAGTAATTTGTTTCTATGTCTCCTACATTTTTAGGTATGTAAATGGTCTAGGGCTGTGAATATTGGCAATGTAGAACTTCTTACATACTCTACTTATTCCTTAAGAGACTGGACTCAGTTTGGAAATAAGATTATTTTTGAAATGTCATCTCTGAACAAATAGCTTATGGTGAATACTTACGATTACTGCACTTTTTGCCCTTTTAGTCATATGTAAAGAAAGAAAATTGAAATCTTAAAAATAAAGGTATATTTGATAATAGAAATGTGAAGGGTATAAAATAGTATAAAAATATTTATAAGGGGGCTCAAGATGGTGCGGTGAGAACAACCCAGGATTGAAGCTCTCGGTGAACACGCGGAGGGTGAGTCAGGGCCGCATTTCCAGACAGATCTTTGTTGCCCACAGAATGGGGAAATTCCCAGGTATAGGAGAGACGCGGGATGCCAGCGCAGTGTTTTAGGCTGGTGCAGCTGGCGGCAGGCGCAGCAGCGCAGCAGTGCTCCATAGCGCTCCACACAAAGCACACTGGTCTGGGTGCCCTGTTGAATTGGCAATCTGAGACTTGGGAGGGCAGATTGGCATATCCATCTGATTGAACGGGACTTGGACAGTGAGCCAGACCAGGAGATTCCAGGGAAATGGCGTTTGGGCCAGTGGAGTGGGACAAACTAAACGGCAATTCCAAACGCTCCAGGTGGAGAGTTTCACTGCGGGAACAGCTGAACCCAGGATGGTGCAGCTCGGTAAGGGAGGGGCGTCCACCATTACTGAGGCAATCTGCCCCTACTGAGGTACACGCCCATTGCTGACGCAGACTGCCATTGCCGAGGCAACCCACCACAACAGAGAGACTCCGCCGCAGGGCGTAGCCCGTGGCAGCAGAGCAGAGACCAAAGCAGCAGGGCAGAAACTGCAGCAACAGGGCAGAGCCTGCAGCAACAGGGTGGACCTCACACCAGCAGGGTGGAGCCTTGGCAGGCAAATAGTGATTAGACTGTCTCCTAGCTGGGCAGGACAGCGCAACGGACACTCATAAAGAAAGCCCCAACCCCCAGAGACAGAGCACCTGAGAAAAAAAGGGTTTTTTTTTAATGAGTTCTGCTGCACCAGAGAGAAACGTAGCAGCCTAACAGCCCTGAATGAACAACAGAGCTCACAGCTCAGCACTTGAGCTCCTATAAAGTACAGACTGTCTCCTCAAGCAGCTCCCTGACCCCTGTATATTCAAAAGACTGACATTTGGTGGGCATCATTCTGGGACAAAGATAGCAGAAAAAGAAACTGGTAGAATCCCTCATTGTTCCACAACTGCTACAGGTGCACCCCAGACAAGCAGGGCCTGGAGTGGACCTCAGCACTCATACAGTGGAGGGACTAGACTGGTAGAAGGAAAACCAAGTAACAGAAATACTTCATCATCAACAATCAGGGCGTCCACTCAGAGACCCAATCGAAAAGTCAGCAACTAATCAGATGACAGGTGGATAAATCCAAAAAGATGGGAAGAAACCAGAACAAAAAGGAGGAAAACACCCAAAACCAGAACACCTCACCTCCTACAAAGGACCAAAACTCCTCACCAGCAAGGGAACAAAGCTGAACAGAGAATGACTGTGACGAAATGACAGAATTAGACTTCAGAAGGTGGGTAATGAGAAAATTCTGTGAGCTAAAAGAGTATGTTTTAAATCAATGCAAAGAAACTAAGAATCTTGAAAAAAGATTTGATAAAAGATTCGAGGAAATAACAAGAATGGATAACTTAGAGAGGAATATGAATGAATTGAAGGAGCTGAAAAACACAACACGAGAACTTCGTGAAGCATGCACAAGTTTTCAACAGCCGAATTGACCAAGCAGAAGAAAGAATATCAGAAGTCGAAGATCAACTCAATGAAATAAAACAAGAAACCAAGATTAGAGAAAAAAGCGCAAAAAGGAATGAACAAAGTCTCCAAGAAATGTGGGACTATGTGAA
>CAUYOR010159989.1:0-15605 GCA_963573925.1 Callimico goeldii | reverse complement strand
CAGGCACGCGCCACCATGCCCAGCTAATTTTTTGTATTTTTAGTAGAGACGGGGTTTCACCATGTTGACCAGGATGGTCTCGATCTCTTGACCTGGTGATCCACCTGCCTCGGCCTCCCAAAGTGCTGGGATTACAGGCTTAATTCTTTTTTAATTTGAGCTTTCCGCTTATCTCATGCTGCTTACATTGATTTTTATGAATCATTTGGCTTCTCTACTGATGTTTCCATTTCATTAGTGGGTTTTTTTGGGTGAGGGAGGGTGCTAGTGATCATTCATTGTTTGCTTTTTCAGTCAACCAAGTCGTGGGCTCTCAGACTTCACCCTCAGCTGGGGAGCCAGGTGCAGACGTTCATTTCCTTCAATATATAAATTGGTTTGACAGAGGATTCATGAACGAATTTAATTCCTGCCATTTCGGGCATGAGTGGACTGTTCAACCTCCCTGCTGATGTCTCAGCCTAACTTTACACGACTGTCCTATGGCCCAGTTGTCAACCAGAACAGAATTTAGCTTAAATCACTGCCGTCTACTGCGATTGCCCCTGACAAATCTTTCCAGTCATCTAGCTCTGAAATGAAAAGCGATTCCTCACTGCCCATTTGATGGAGGGTAATGAGGAGCTGTTTCTATAAGATTACTTACCCGATGAGACAGGAGGGCTTGTTTGGAAAGACCTAGGCAGGACCCCAGATGGCTCTGGCTGAGCACTTCTGGGGAATCCAGCTAACATTTTGGCACAGAGAAGTTAGTGCTTTTTTTTTCTCTCTTTTAGCCCCAATAAATTAATGCAGCTGTTTGTCCCTATAAAATCCTCTTCAGCACTTTCATTCTCCCTGGTGCCTGGAGTGGCGATTCTCTAACTTGAGCACCCATCAGGATCACCAGCAGGTCTCGTTAAAACAGATGCCTGGGTTCCCCCACTGAGTTATTTATTCAGTGGGTCTGCCGTGGGACATGACGGTTTGCATTTCTGACAATTTCCCAGGTGCTGCTGCTGCTGCTGCTGCTGCTGCTGGTCTAGATGCCACCCTTTAAGAACCATTGGCCTGGAGTATGTACAGCCAGCAAGCCACTGTTGCAGCCCTCGATCAACTGGCTGCTTTCTCCATTTCAATCTTATCTTCCATCGCCATTACACACTGACCATCCTCTCAATCTTTTATGCATTCACTCGCTTAGCATATATGTATCTGTGGATAATAAATCCCTTATAGTTGTTGAAAGCAGCAAACACCGCGCACTTTCTTGCCTTTGCTGGTTGTTGCTGACGGTCCTTCATCCCCTCCTCGCCTGTCTGGCTCATCCCAGCTCATCCAAGTTTTATGTCAAGCACTAACTTCTCTGTGAATCAGTTCCTTCCCCAGTGAGTCAGCACTTTCATTTTGCCACTACTGGACTTTGCATGATTCCCCATCATAGCTCTCGTTACACCGTATTTTGGTTGTTTCTTTATAAGTTTTTGCCCTTGCTACACTGACTTTCTGAGGGCAGAGAATGTAATTTAATTATCTTAACCTTGGACCTCATACAATGCCTAGCCCATGTTTGCTGCTCTGTATATGTTTGTGGGTGTATTAGTCCGTTTTCATGCTGCTGATAAACACATACCAGAGACTGGGAAGAAAAAGAGGTTTAATGACTAGGGAGGCCTCACCACCATGGCCGAAGGCAAGGAGGAGCAGGCCATGTCTTGCATGGATGTCGGCAGGCAAAGAGAGAGAGCTTGTGCAGGGGAACTGCTCTTTTTAAAACCATCAGATCTCATGAGACTTATTCACTATCATGAGAACAGCATGGGAAAGACCTGCCTCCATGATTCCATTACCTCCCACTGGGTCCCTCCCTCAACTTGTGGGAATTCAAGATAAGATTTGGGTGGGGACAGAGCCACATCACATCAGTGGGCTTGGTTATTTAATGGCAGGGACATCCACTTGATTTAATTAGGAACTTGGATTTAGATGTAATTCCCTTTGATGGATGGGCATACTGTTCATTTGGTCAGTTGGAGTCCCGTGTGAGTGAAGTTCAAGGAAGGGTGCTTGTCCCCTTCTAGGTCTGGTTGCTTCACCTTATTCCATGATCTCAATCTACATCTCTAATAACCACTCAGCAGCTGAACCAGAAAGTAGAGATGTTTGACATTGCTGTATGTTTGAATAGTATTCTATAACATTAAAACATTAAAACATGTTCACATCCATTATCTTAGTAAATCCTGAAAAATGGTCCTATGATGTACTATGATGCTCCAGTAGACACAACTCATCATTTTGTTTGGAAAAAATACTCAACGCAAAGTGCCTCCTGCACAGTGACCAGGATGTAAACAGCAGTCCAGGTCGGAGATGGAAAACACAGGAGGAGGGTGGGCCCTGCTTTGGGCAAAGAAAGTGTCCAGAACTGGACTTAGGAGGCATGATTTCCTTGGTCATGATCCACTTGTGACTGGGCATGCAACTCTCAGCCTCAGTTTCTTCATCTGTAAAATAACCTTGCTGCCTTCTCAAGTCTCTTCCAGACTTAAAATCCTGTGGTAAGGTCTTTCAACTGAGAAACAGGTTCGTTTACAAATTCCCAAATGAACCCTTTAAAGGCAATGGTGGCTTCAGATTGTCATTCTCGAGAATGGTCACGGCTTATTCTCCAGTGTGCATTGTGTCACACCTCCAACGCAAGGGGCTCAGAGAGTACAGGTTAGTTCCTAGGTGGAGTGCTCACTGTGGATGTCCTTAAAAACAGTCTGAGGGGGAAATAGGGGAGGGACAGCGTGGGGTGGGGAGTTGGGAAGGGATAACATGGGGAGAAATGCTAGATATATGTGATGGGGAGGAAGGCAGCAAACCACACTGCCATGTGTGTACCTATGCAACAATCTTACATGTTCTTCACATGTACCCCAAAACCTAAAATGCAATTAAAAAAATAGACTTTGGAATGGGACTGAGCTGAGGTTCCTCCCAGTCTTTGTTCTGCCCACTGCTGGTACTGGTCTTGGTTTTCCAAAGGCCAAGAATTTTATAGCGTGTTTTCCTCTTTGAGGCCCTCCATACATAAACACAAAGCTCAAATTCTCTCTGGAAGTTTCTCCTTACTCATGGCTTCAATGAATAACTCAGTGCTATGGCTACTTAAGCAGGATTTCCAGCCCTGATTCCTGCTGGAGCTGCTCAGCATTCATGCCATGTGCTCTGCCTATTACTGCAGAAGCAATATCCCCAAGGCAAACCTATCTTACCTGCCAAACAAACTCTGCTTTCTAGGGTTCTCCACATGTTTTACGAAGAATCCTGTTACCGATGTTCAAAACGATAGATTCTTCTTTGACTCCCACTTCTCCTCACTCTGTATTCTGCAGGTCCCATCCACTGTTTCTGGGTTATCTCTGCCCCCCTTTCCTGCCTTTATCTCACTCCGCCATCCTAGTACAGGTCTCTACCATGTCTTGCCTGGAGTTTTGTAGCTGGCTTCCTTTAACATTTATTTCTCTGGCTCCCCCCCGCCTGTCCTTTGGAAGATGACTCTGAGGATCCATGAACAAGTAATATATTATGGAAGGGCTTCTGAGAGAAACTGGTAAGGAAGTGCAAGAAGCAAGATAGGTAACGGGAGGAAACTACATGGGATGGACTTTCACGCAGCCTCAGCCTCAGCCTGTGGGGAGCTCTAGAGTCTAAACTACGCTTTAGAGTTTGTGACAACTAAAGGGAAGAAAGCTGGGCCTTCATAGCTCCACAATGTCAATGGTCGGCAAAGGGCCACCCCAAGGGATGCTAATTCCCAACATTTTCGGCACTCTGCTCTTTTGCCAAAGTACCTCCTGTAGCCCAAGGCAGGCATCTGAATGAAGTCACATGAATAAGCTGTTAGAAGGGAAAATACAAACCTTGGCATGGGCCTGTGGTGGGGTGTGGGTGGAGGGATCAGAGGGATGGCAAAAGCGATCTCAGGGGACCTGGGCACTCGGTGGAGCACTGACAGGGTCCACTACCCTGACCTTCAGGATATGGTCAGCTCAACATTGCTCAGTCATTGCTTTACTTAGCAACCATTAATGCCTCCCTAAACCCTCTAAGCTCCTTAACTACATCAAAGTTTCAATAATTTAGCACCAACAACTTATGCATGCCTGCCTTTCTCTCTTCACAAATCTTACACTTCTGACAGACTGGTTTAGTATTTTACATACAGATGAGAGCTTTGCAGCCTCTAGGCCTTAGCCCACTCAGTTCCCTCTGCCTGGAATGGTCTTTAATCCACATCTGTAAATCTTACTCATCCTTCAAAGACCAGGAAGACTTTTCTGATTATCTCCCAGAAGATGAGGTCTTTCCCTCTTTGGTGCTTCCCTAGCACTCCATCTGTTCCTCTCCACATGTATTATGCATGCAAGTGGTTGTCTCTTCTCTCCACTGGACCAGTGGCCAGACTCAGCGTCTCATTTCTCTTTGCAGCCTCCCAGCACCAATCACAGCGTCCAGGGTTTGGAAAATAAATGATACTATTGATACTCATTGAATAAATGGTTGAAACTCCTCAGGTGCCTATGTCAGGCGACAAGGTGAACTGGGAAGTGACACCCCCCTACCTCCAACTGATGTATTGAAATCAGCTTTCTAGATGAGATGTTTAAGTCTTGAGAAAAAATGGATCCCTTCTCACCCTTTTCATGCCTCTCATGTCAATCCCTGCTATAAAGGGTTTAGTGGTGCAATGGTGAAGCTGGTGTTAAAAAAGAATTCCAATTCACCATGGCTTAAAACCACTGTTTCTTTTGAGGAAATTATACAAAATAGCTTAACAAACCACTTAATAAGTGTAGCATATGTAACACTCAGGAGTTTTTTTGTTTTGTTTTATTTTGTTTGGTTTTTTGAAATGGAATCTCACTCTATCACCCAGGCTGAAGTGTATTGGCACAATCTTGGCTCACCGCAACCTCCACCTCTCAAGTTCAAGCGATTCTCCTGCCTCAGCCTCCTGAGTAACTGGGATTACAAGCATGCATCACCACATCCAGCCAATTTTTTTGTATTTTTAGTAGAGACAGTGTCCCAACATTTTGCCCAGGCTGGTCTTGAACCCCTGACCTCAAGTGATCCACCTGCCTTGGCCTCCCAAAGTACTGGGTTTATAGACCTGAGCCACCATGCCCAGCCTCAAGAGTATTTTTGCTTGTTTTTTTTTGTTTTGTTTTGTTTGTTTGTAGAAAGTGATTTATTTAGAGAAACAGAGAGCAACAGGAGAAGGAGAGAGAAAGAAACAGCTAGCTGTCACACTAAGTGAGAGAATCCAGAAAGTAGAATCCAAGAGAGGAAAGCAGATTCCACATTGAGTGGAAGGGAATAGAGAGAGATGGAGGTTAGGAGGGGAACATAGGCTTTCATGAGAGAGTGTGGAAGGGACTCCAGAGGGGAAATCCAGGACAGCCGGCTTCCACGAAGGGAGTGTTCATGGAAGGGGGCCCAAACATGGAGTCCCTCGAGAGTATTTTTATGACATTTAACGTGGAGTGGTTTCCTACTGGGAATACTGCTGGGTTGGCATTTAAAGACCTGGGGTCTGGTACCGCCCCCACCATTTTGTAGTGTGAGACATTGATCAAGCCAGTTAACCTTTGTTGGCTTCCTTTTCTCATAAGTTAGCGACATGGTGGGGTGAGATGCTATCAAAGAGCCTATCGCTGATGATTATGATTTCACCAGGAGACCTGCCAAGCTAGCAACTGCACGAAGTACTGGAGATATGAAGGCCAATGTCACAGCTCCCTTGACCACAAAACTCTTGGAAAAGTGGCTGTCTCAGATGCCCCTGCATGTCATCAAGCTACCGCAGAAGAAAGCTTGTCCTGGTGTTTAAATTTGCTTCATGCATCTTTTCCCCTTTGGTTCCAGTTGAACTTTTTATTGAGAAGCATCAAAGATACTGCCTTCCTCTTCCATCGAGCAAGTCTTTAACTACAGGAGACTCTCAGGAACTTTGAGACTTCAAATTTGTTCACACAATTTCTCCCATAAGACACAAACATAGAGATAAATAGAGGGAGAAAAAAAACCACGTCAAGTACAGATCCCAGCAGTCTGCTAGGCTCACTCTGTAGCCATTTGATAGGATTACACACACTTACTCACCAGCACATGTAATTCAAATTAATGCCCGAGTCTAATGAGAATTCCCTACACCATGGACCACTGGGCTGCCTCTTACATAGTTGAAACTGACCTATCAGATAATGAATACTGCAGGTCTTTTCTCCTATAGACTAAATAAACAATCACAGCCCCATAGACCCTCTTGATTCTTCCACCTCTCACTCTTCTGACTGACTCTGTTCAGATTGTCTGAGATGTCAGTGTACGGTTTTGTCCAGTTATTAACCACTTGCCCTTACTAAGTACTGTGTACGTCCTTACAGGGACTAAAGACTGGCGGAAGCTCCAAGGACTGGAGGAGTCTCCAGTCTAGTGCCCTGCAGGTGCTCTAACCAGTTCAGAATCATTTCTCATGCTTTGCCTGCTCAACCTGCACGTGTGGTCTAAGACCATGTTTGTATTTTGCTTCTCCTTGCGTATAAAACTCTTTGGCCTGTAATGAAAAAAAGCTAATAGTGTCTTCATTTTTACTGTTGGCTTGATTGTGTTTTCTTTCTGGGCCAATTGCCGGTGCATTATATGATGCCCCCGGATTCCCAAGGAGGAGGCAATGGTTGCCATGCATTTGTGCAGAATGATTTTGTTCTGACTTAAAAGCCCCTTGTCAGAATCTGGCATTTTGGAGAGGGAAGGAACACTGCTTAAAAGATACCATTTTTGAAAGTTAAGAGCTTTAGTTTTAGGACAGAAAATATCCCCTCCTAGAGAGTTTCTTCTCTTCCCCACACCCCTTCCTACAAAGCATGGAAGCTGCAGACCGGATTGGAAGGAAGACGTTTCATGGCGAACGAGCTCAAGGACGATCCACCTGACTTGGCTGGAGACCAAGTTTACTCAGAGGAGGGTGACAAACCTCAAGATTTGTGATTTGACTGGAAACACTAAGGGTGATGTTATGCAGTGCTGCAAAGTCCCATTCAGACATGAAGAATCATTCCCTGGTGTACCATAAAGCAAACCTCTGGCTCGATTTTCAGGGCACCAACAGGAGAAGCCTTCCCCTCCTTCGTTGTACCATTTCTTCTCCTTGCATGCTTCTAGTTGATTTTGGTTTTCACTCAAGATCCTTCATCAACATGACATATTCAATTAAAGGGAAGTGGCGGGGGAGGGGGAAGTACACGCTGAAGGAAGCTCACATTATTTTGTTTGGGCATGTAGTTTGGGGGAGAAAGTTCTCTCTCCGATAATTTCTCTACCTTTTACCTGGTGAAGAGATTATAAAATAATGCTAAGAATAATTCTGTAAGAGAATATAAGACTGATTCTAAGCACCACCTGGCCCATAACTTCAAGTAAAGGATGACAAAGATTTCAGGTAGATTTCATAGGAAAATGTGCGTTCACTAAGCATAGGAAAATGTGCGTTCACTGGCAATAAATGGGTATCACTGATAGCATGTGTCTGTTCCCTGTATGCTCATCTGGGTCAAATCCAACAGAAGCACCATCCTGGGGAACGGCTACCAGGGGCCAGGTTAAGGTGGGAGGGGCTTTTACCGGATCGTCCAGAGTCTGCTCAGCTGGAGAAAGATTCCTATTGTCCTTATGAGGGGGAAGCATCTGTTCTGTTGAGTAAAAGTCATAAATGAGGAAGAAGTAACATGGACAGAAACTGGGGCATTTAGTAGTTGGCTGGGAAAGCAACGTACAAAGTCATTGCAGGTGCGCATTCCAGAAGTGCAGCCGCAAAGAATGAAAGGTACCCAAATCCCATTTTTAAGGGCTGCCTTACTGCTTCCTACCACGCCAAGTTTACACCATCTGTCTCTTCCCTCACATGGTTCTTCTAAAATGGTCTTGCCCTGCCACCATTCTCCTTGTCTATATTTTGCTGAACCTCCAAGGCCTAGTTCAAGTTCTACCTCCTCTGTGAGGCCTTCTCCTCATTTCCATTGCTCTCAGGTTGGGTCGCTCTGTTAACTCTTTGAGAACCACGTGACCTAAATGGCAGGGCAGATGCAATGCTCTTTCCTCGTCATCTGCACCATTCCATCTAGAAGTTTACCTCAGCATATGCAGCTGAAAAGGCACGTTTTGTGCACTTTCTCAGATAAATGCTACGTGTCTCTTTCAATTAAACACCTTTGAAGGAAGCAGCAATGTAGGGTAACGTCTTTTATCCCCGAAAGGGTGGCAGAGTGCTAAGTAATCACAGTAGCCAACAGGTATTGAATACTGGCCGTGTGCTTGGCATCGGTCTAAGCACTTTGCAAGTATTAACTCATTTAGTTACCACAACGACCCTACGAGGTAGCTACTGGCATTATCCTCATTTTACTGGCAAGGAAACTGATGCTTAGAGGAGTTTCATAAATTGTCCAAGACCACACACCTAGGAAGTAGACAGGTTCAAACGCAGACTGTCCACACCGTTGGCCGCTTACTGTAATGGTTGCTGCGAGGTAATCTGTACATGTTTTAATACTTGTTAATGGATCAATTCTGCCTTAAAGAGAAAAAAACATTTAACTCTAAAGCATCTTTTGTACAGAAAGGGAGCTCATGCTTCCCAGTGAGTATTACTAATTTCCTGTTACTTGAATTTGATTTGAAAATTGAATAGAAAAAAAAATCACTCTTTTCAGGCTGCCCTTTGGCTTTTATTAAAAACTACAGGAAACACAAAATCTGATCAGGCGTTTCAACTGGGTTCCTCCTCATCTAAAGGTGAAGTGGAAACTGGGCCAGTATCCAAATGCTTTACCAAACCAGCTCATGCTACTGGAAGCTCCCTAGAAACCATTTAGGGGCTTACAAAGCCCACAGTACACAGGGAAACCTGGGCTGCTCATGAGAAGGGAAAACAAGCATCAAAGATCAAGCTCTTCGGATGAGGCGTTCATGTTACATATATGAATCATCTCTCAAGAGAAAGGACAAAGGCTGCTCTTTGCTTCCGGGCTTGTTAGGTCCACGCTGCATCCAAAGTGGTAATGTGGTATTTGTTAAGGCTGAGCTTTGAAAAGCTCTCCAGGTCTCCCAGAAATGCAAGCCAGCAACAGAGTTGACGGGGAGTGCCATGAGCAGTCCCTGTGGAGCACGAGGATTATCTCCCCTCCCCGCATCATCTATTTGGATGTTTATAAATAAGTAAGGAGGTCAATTTGGGACAGGCAGGTTTTGTGCCATGATTTGGACAGATGTTCAGAGGCTCTGGAAAGCACAGCTGCCTGGTCCAAGTGGTGGTTCTCGCCAAAAGTACTAAGTGTTCAAAGGCAAAGTGTCACCAGGGAGGCTCAGAGGAGCCCACTGATTATCAGGGAGTCTGGTGGTATTGATTCTTTCCAACCAGATTTATACCTGTACAATCTGTAGCTTTTATAAAGTACAAACACATAAAATCAGAAGACATTTTTAGAATTCACAAATATTGTGTTAACATAGTTATCAATCTCTGCTCGTTCACATCCAAAAAGATTACATTTGTATTCTCTATAACTGGTTGAAATTCAACTTTGAACCAGTCACTACTAAGGTGTCTGAACTCTTTTCTAATTGATGATATGATTTGGTCATTTTGATAACAGGCACAGAACCGTGAAATGGAATAGAAAGATATTTTTTAGGGTACATAAGTTGATATGATATTGGATATGAAATGGCTAGCTGGAAAACGCCAGAGCAGCTGTGGAGATTTTTAACACAGCCACACCGGATATGCCATGCCATTAAGGTTTCTGCCCAAAAGGCACTGCATTCATTGTGAGGCAAGATCATATTTCTGGTTTTTTTGCTGTTACAAACCACGCTGGAAAATACAGTTTCTGCATGGCTCTTTGTGCACATTTGTTGTTTCCCTAGGGTTCATACTAAAAGTGGAAGACCTGGTCTGTAAAGCAGACACATTTTCAGTCATTCTAAATACGCTCAAATTGCCCAGTACCCGTTTGAACTATCCGCAGAAGTTCTTACAAGTCCCCATTCCTCTACATCTTTGCAAACATTTGATGTCAGGTCCTTTAATATTTGCCTATCTAGCTGGCATAATATGGTTTTTAATTGTCTTGTCTTACATTGCTCTGATTTCTAGTAGAAATAAATCTTGTTACATTTTTCGGGCAGGGGATTACTCTTCCCTGGAAGGTCTGTTATTTCACTGCCATTTTCCCCATGGGAAAATGGGGTTGTTTCTCTTATTATTTCAAGAGTTAATTACACATTCTGGATATCAGTTCTTTGTAAGTTATATGCATTGTAAACTGTCACCCAGCCTCAAGGAATGCAATTTTGTCTTTTTCCATAGATGGCCAATTGTCCCCACATCCTGTTCTCTAACAGTTTGTTTTCCTGTGATTTATAGTAACGATTTCTGTTTTATATCAGTTTTCAATTTTTGGTACCTCTATTTCTGGTAGCTATTTTCGGTAGCTCTATTTGTCCACTTTGTCTATCTGCCTGTCTTTCTGTCATTAAATGCATTTCTGCTTTAGTACATGTCTATAAAGCATCTTAATATCTGATAGGGCAATTACCGCTGTCAACCAACCTTGTTCTTTTTTCCAAAATTTTATTAGCTACTTTGGGCCTTTTTCTCATCTAAATCAACTTTAGGATGAGTTTGCAAAGTTCTAAGAACTTCCCTTGTAATTTCTTTGATAATCTTTGCAGCTACAGATTAATTTGGTGATAACTGACATTCGACATCCAGCTTCCTAATCAATGAACATGGTATACCTTTCTATTAAATCAGATAATCTTTTATGTGCTTCAATAAAGTTTTGAAAATTTTCTCCAGAGAGATCACAGACGCATTTGTTGATTTTAGTAGTAATTATCTTAGAAATTTATTACTATTGTGAATAAAGTATTTCCATTTTATTTTAAAATGGTTTATTCTTGGCATATATAAAAATGTTCCTTTTTGAATAGTAAAACATCTAGCTATCATGCTGAACTTTCTTATTATGAAAGGCTTTTGTAGATTTTGATGGACTTTCTATACAAATAATCACTGTAAGCAAAAACGTTCCTCCTTCCTCTCCAATTCTTATACTTAAAAAAATTTTTAGTTCATTGGTTAGAAACCTAAAAGTGGTGACGAGTATTCTTGTTATGTTTTTTAATTTAATGAAATTGATTTTAAAGTGTCACATTAACTATGTGATGTGAGTTTTGAATACACATCATCAGATTAAGGAAATTGTCTCCAAAATTTAGTTTGCTAAGGGTCTATTTCCTGAAATGGTTTTCCTGAACCTATTAAAATGGTCACATTTTTTACTTTAATTTGTTAATTTGGTGTGTTACATTATTAATGTTTATTTATTCTTTAATTTCTGGGACCAAATATATTTGGGTGGCATTTAAGAAAATGCTAATAAATCAGATATACGAATATTTTCTACAAAATTTATGCATCTATATTCATAGTTGAGATTGATCAATAAATTAGTTTTCATATATAACCAGATTATAATAACCTTATGAAATGAGCTCTAAAACTTTTCCTCATTTTTCTTTTTGCTAATTTTTCTTAGAGTTTTGTTTTGAATCCAAATTATAAAGGCACAAACTTCAAAGAGTAAAATAGTTTCTCATAGCTTTGCTAAAATAACAAAATGCTTCCTTTAAACCTTAACACTCTTGGCCTCCACTACAATTTTTCTTTCTCCAGGGCAAAAACTTTTTAGCTGATTATTTTGAAATTTACCTCAATATTACTGGAAAAATATGCTTGCATTGCTCTTGATTTTTCAGTTTGATTAATAAGCATAATTTCCTCATATAAAGAATGAGGATTTATCTTTCTTTCCATCCCTGGTTCTTGCACACATGTATACTTCACCTGCCTTTTTACCCTCCCAATAGAGTCGTGTTATAATGTACGTTAGATATGACTACATCACTGTTTAATCATAAAGACTATGTAACCGCTATTCAAAACGAAGACAGTTTTTCCTCCCTGCACCTTATTTGCCTTGCTTGCTTAAAGTAAATAATAATGGTGTTTTCATTTTTTGCAAGTTTCTGTATTTTATCACTAATTCCATCCCAAACAAAACTCCTCACCAATTATCTAATAATCTCCTCGAGGGACATTCAGATGTCATAGGTATTCTAGTCAATGATATCTTCTGAAAAGGTCTCTGGCCTGCTCCAAAGTAGCCTGGCTACTCTCTACACTGAGTGGACAGCGGCTACTCTGAGATTTTCCTTCATTACCATCTTGGAAATTCTCTTTGCTCCCTTCTTGTACGGATGTTTCCCGTATCCCACGTTTTCCACTGTCTTGGAAGGGGTGCAGGTTTTGAGATGTTATGTGACTGAAAATGTTTATTATAACTCTCCTTGAATACTCATTTGGCTAATTATGGAATTTGGATTGGAGATCGGATTCCCGTAGAATTTTGAAGGAAGCTATTGCTCAATAGTCGCATACTTTCCAGTGTTAATTCTGAGTCTGAAGCCATTCTGATTCCTGATCCTTGCTATGTGACCTATTTTCTCCCTCCTGGAAGTTCATATGTTTTTCTCTCTGAGTTGAGCATTCTGGCATTTCAGAATGAGAGTCTTTGTGTAGGCCTATTTCTACCCACTTTTCTGGGCACTTAGTAAGCTTTCTCAAACTGGGAACTCAGATTCATTTCTGAGAAATTGTCTTGAATTATTTTACTATTTATTTATTTATTTATTCATTCATTCATTCATTTTGAGATGGAGTCTAGTTCTGTCGCCAGGCTGGAGTGCAGTGGTGTGATGTCAGCTCACTGCAACCTCTGCCTCCTGAGTTCAAGCAGTTCTCCTGCCTCAGCTTTCTGTGTAGCTGGGAATACAGGTGCACACTATCATGCCAACCTACTCTTTGTATTTTTAGTAGAGATGGGGTTTCACCACGCTGGCCAGGCTGATCTCAAACTCCGAACTTCATGATCTGCCTGCCTCAGCCTCCCAGAGTGCTGGGATTACAGGCATGAGCCACCATACCTGGCCGAATTATTTTTATTAATTTTTCTTTCAATGCATTTTTACTATTCTAGAATTTTTAGAGGTTTGACCTCTTAGATGGGCTAATTTTCTTATTTTTTCCCTCTTTTCTTTGTTTTTGTCTATCTTTCTGGCAATTTTCCTTCACTTATCTTTGACAAATGCTATCAATTATTGTGCTTCAATTTAATTCTAATTTACAAGAGGTGATAATGATGGTTGCTCTTTCAGAGATCCTCTTTTGTTCTGGTTTTATGATAGAAGTATTTTCTAATCTTTCTCTCTTATGACCTTGATCATGGTATTTTGACATTGTCTCCTCTCTGCTCAGTCTCCATTTCTTCCAAGCTGCTTATTTCTGTTTATTTTGGTCTTTAACTTTCATTTTATAGGCTTTCTCTAGGTGTCTTGTGTCTAAGCTGCCACCTTGCTTTTCTGTTTAGATCTTTCCTCTTGGACAGTTTAGATCCCAAGAATAGACTTTTCCAATCATACATGCCTGAGTGCCCTGATGCTGTTTTTGAAAAAGACTGGCATAGGCCTGTGGGAACTGGAGATCTCAGCATTGAATACGACCACGTTTTCTTAATCGCCTCTGTTTCGGTGCGGTGTCTCCATCCTCAGTTGTTCCAGCCTCCTCCAAATCACAGCCTCTGTTGACCCTTTTTGGAATTTTTTTGGGGGTGAGGGAGGGGATTCTGGGCTGTCAGGAGTAGGGAAGGGGATGTGGAGAGCTAAATGCCCTTTAGACTTTAAACCCCACATCTCTCCACCCCCTTTCCCGAGGTAATTGGTGTGGACAATTCCCGAGTCTTTTGGGGATTCTGGGAAATCTAATGGGTTTTGGCGATTTCCTTTGCGAGTTTAAAATCAGTTTTCTCAAGTCCGCTATGTTTTTGTGCCTCACGCCAGGGCTCTCCAGCTTCCAGAGTTCTGCTGCTTTCTGATTACTCCCGCATTTGTCTTCAGTCTACTTCTGATCTCAATCCCACTTTACTCTGAGCATTCTTTTTTTTAGATATCTCAATATTCAAGTACTAATATATTTCTTCAAAGTTATTTTCAAATTAGTTTGTACGTGATCAGGTAGTTTTATTCTTCCAATTTGATTTTGAGCCCCCAAAGTCTTTTCATTTTTACTTTGATCATTTTCCTAGAGTATCTACTGGAATGGTCCCCTCGTATCCATGGGGGTACATTCCAAGACCCCTAGTGGATGCCTGAAACTGTGGATGGGATGGAACTCTATATAAACTGTGTTTTTTCCTATACATACACACCTGTGATAAGGTCTAACTTATAAATTCTATACAATAATAGGGTTAACAACAATAATAATAAAATAGAGCAACTACAACATCGTAGCATAGTAAAAGTTATGTGAACGTGGTTTCTCTCCCTGCCTCAAAATACCTTAGTGTACTGTACTTACTTATTTTTTTTGCTTCAGTTGGCCACAGTTAAGTACAGTTAAATTAAGCCATACCTCATGGATAACGGGACTACTGAACACTCCGCATTTCTAAGACTTCATGCTCGTGGCTAACGAGTAAGTCATATTCAAGCAACACATTCAATGTATCACCATAAGCTGCTCCATGTCTAGACAAAATATTTGTGTAGTACTGTGTCACTTTTTTCTGATCTCCAACGTGTTGTAACCTGCAGCCAACTGGATATGTATTAAACAATGATGGTGATGACGTTGAGAAAGATGGAGATGGGACATTACAGACGTCTTAATGTTTTTTAAAGTAGTTCCATGCAAATCCAATACCATGGTATATGTGAAGAGGTGTTAATAAACAAAGAAACAAAGGAGTCTTGGTCAGATTAATGTGGCAGATACTGGGCTAACTTCAGTGTGCTTCTTCATCATAGGATTTCTCAGAGCCTTCAACTTGCTTTCGTCTGTGTTCCAGCATTTCCCACATTTTCTGCCCACAAAATACTTTTGTTTATAGGACACATTTTCACATCTTTTATGGTTTACTTTACATGGAATGAACTTTACAACAAAGAGTTCTAAGTTTTATTCCGGAATTTTTGGTTTTGTATTTTGGTTTACCTTGCTTTTAGCTTGTTACTGTTGCCTATGTTTTGACAATCTAGCCAGTCTCCAAGTTAGGGCAGCTGTGAAATAGTAAACGTAATATTGCCTTAATTTTATTCTGACCACACTTTGAAGAATAACATTAAATGGAGTATTTCTTAATCAGCAAGAAAAAAGAAAGACGGCCACCTCCTGTGGTATGCCAATATGCTCTCTAACTAAATGCAGGGCTCTGAATGAAATCACCGAGCATTAAGAAATCATTGTCCAGTTCTCACTGAAAGCCAGAGAATCCCAGCACTTTGGGAGGCCGAGGCGGGTGGATCATGAGGTCAAGAGATCGAGACCATCCTGGTCAACATGGTGAAACCCCATCTCTACTAAAAACACAAAAAATTAGCTGGGCATGGTGGCGCGTGCCTGTAATCCCAGCTACTCAGGAGGCTGAGGCAGGAGAATTGCCTGAACC
>CAUYOR010159988.1:0-23226 GCA_963573925.1 Callimico goeldii | reverse complement strand
CTCTCATACCTTCAATCCATACCTGAAATGGGGATAGTTCTGCTTTTTTTTTCTTTTTATTGCATTTTAGGTTTTGGGGTACATGTGAAGGACATGCAAGATTGTTGCATAGGTACACACATGGCAGTGTGATTTGCTGCCTTCCTCCCCTTCACCTATATCTAGCATTTCTCCCCATGCTATCTCTCCCCAACTCCCCACCCCCCGCAGTCCGTCCCCTAATTATCCCCAACAGACCCCAGTGTGTAGTGCTCCCCTCCCTGTGTCCATGTGTTCTCATTGTTCAACACCCGCCTATGAGTGAGAATATGCGGTATTTGATTTTCTGTTCTTGTGTCAGTTTGCTGAGAATGATGGTTTCCAGGTTCATCCATATCCCTACAAAGGACACGAACTCATCGTTTTTGATGGCTGCATAATATTTTGAGAGACTCTGAAAACTGTTCTCACATTTGAGTTGGAAGAACCCACTGAGAGTGCCACAAATGAATCCTGAATTTTGTTCTGGAATTTTCTTATGCAACATGCTAGAACCAGTAGCCAAATAGAATCTGAGGCTGAGGCAGGAAGAAAAATCAGGATCTCAGGGATGGAACTCAACAGGCTACAAATGGGATACAAAGGGCATGAGTCACCCTCAGGACAATCACAGAGGCACCAGGCACCCCCCTCTCTGGATCTGTTTCCCCAACACCCACCTGGTGCCTGGTCTTGGCAAGGGGCCAGCCCGTTTGTTTTTGGAGGCAGATGATCCTGTAGGATTAACTCTAAAGTGTGAGTGGAGCCTAGGGGAGAAGTAACTTTATGGGCCACAGAATGAAACCTTCAGTGACACTGACTCATAATGGGGAGGTGATTCTCTTCTTAGCTTCCGCTCAAGCCTCTCGATCATGCCATGGAGAAAGTCTTGTTTTGATCTCGTCTTTAACACCTGCCTAACCCCTTCCTAACCTCCCTTTTCATCAGAGAAAAAGAGGTTAGGTCTCAACATCTAGCTAGAGTTTGAGAATACAATTCTGCTTTTATTGTTATTTTTTGCAGAATAATCTGCTGCTTCTGATGCCAGACACTCCGAAGTCTTCTCAACCATCTTACTCCACTGACCTTGGAAAGCCAAATGTTTCCCTTTCTCTCTCTCAGCCTCTGAGGCTAAGGCTGGTACAGGATGAATAATTTTGCTTTCTGGATTTAGAGGAATTGATTTGAGTCTTGACTTTTACTAGTTTTTGGGCAAGAGATGTTCCTTCTCATTGTCTCAGGTCCTCATCTGTATAATGGGCTGGAGTTCCTGAGTCCATAATTCATTTCATCGGGTGCCTGAGAGCCCCATGAAGCCTGTCTGGGAATACCTGACACATGTGCCGTTGAGATTGAGGAGAGGCTCAAGTTCCATGAGACAGTGACTGTGAAAATGCTGTGTGAACCACAAAGGACTTTACAGTGTGTGGTTATCATGGCTGGGAGGTGGCAGGGGTGAGCATGTGCTGAATTTTCACCCCACGTCTGGACAAGACGTCTTCAAGCCTAAGGAAGGAGTCAGTGAACAGTGCAGTTCGGTACTTGCCAGAGCAGGGAGCTCGTGGGGATTTGAGAGTATATTCAGGGCCCCTGAGTTTATGCTACACGCATGCACACGGTGCTTTTCCTGCTGGGGAAGTTCCTGCTCTCAAGGTTGAGAAAATAACGAAGCTGGAACAATCCTCCAAGCTCCAACTGCCCCAGAGGCCTCCCTGGCAATACTGTGCTCCGGTAGGGTCCTCACCTTCCTCTAGGTAAATGGTTCACGCTGGCCCTCACCCCACTGCTGGCTGCTGGCAGGGAGCATGGGGAATCTGCTCCAAAAACAAGCATTGCTTCCTGTGGTAGCATTTACAGAGTTTCCTCCAAATGTTTTCCCTCACCTAATTTTCAGTGTGGCCCCCTGGGGTCAGGAGGTGATGTGTGGCCAGCACCATCCTAATTAGGAACCTTGCCCAAGTTCATACGTTGAGGAAAAGAAATGCAAGCTCAGTTCCAAGGTTTTTCCCTTGCTAAAACTCTTAGGATGTTGGCTTGTTTATTTTCTTAACTTCCAAAGGACATGAAAAAGTGATTTTTGTACCACCTTCCGCATAGACATTAGCGATCATTTTCAGCTTTCCAGTTTTGCTAGGAGGCACCTGGCGAGCCGGGACGGACAAAAGCCATTTTTCTAAGCACTAGCGTTTGAAATTATTAAGTGTTCATTAAGCACCCCCGGGTGCAAAGCACTCTCAGAGATGTTTGTTTCTCAATTTTCCATAATTTCCTTATTTTTTTCCCCTAGCTAAAGGCGGATTGAAAAATGAACTCAATGCATTGGCGTCTGAATCACAGTTAATGCGCGACGCCCCCTCCCTTAACTGCGCTGTTTTCTTTCTGCCTCCTCCTGTCTCCCGGCTTATCAATATGATAAAAGTTCTTCTTCTTTTTAACCCCTATTCAGGGGCTGCGACTTTTGCGTTATTCCCACCAGCATGCCAGGAAGCGAGCGACGCAGAGCCCCGAACCCCCTCGCCCCACCGGATGGGCTGGCGGGGGTCCAGTGCAGAGAAGCCTTGAGAAGGCTGCCTGGCGCCTGGGCGGGCGCTGATCCCTGGTGAGGGGCTCCCAAGACCCCCCCATGCCGGTGGGAGGGCGCCCGGGGGCCTGGAGAGCCGCCTCGCCACGTGGACGCTTCTGGAAGAACACAAAGCCCCGGCCCCCTCCGCCCCCGCCGGCGCGGAGCCTCGGTCTTGCAGGAACAGAGAGAAAGGCTCTGTTTTTTTTATTTTTTTTTTTCTCTTTTTTATTTTTTTTTCTGACAGCAGCCTCACATAACCTCAAAAGTTGCCCATGAATTTACCAAAACTTTTTATGAAACTATTTTAACCTCTGGTGGGGGTTAAAAAACAAGCCTTGTGAATTTATTACCCGGAAAAAAGCGCAGCGGGCTGGAGTTTGCAGCGAAGCCGCCTTCCAAGCTCCGCGCGCGCCCCCTAGCGCCCGCCGCGGGCACCGCCGCGCCCGGCTCCGTCCTCGCCCCGCAGCCGGCTCGGCCCGGGGTCGGTCTGGGAGGGCGGCGGGCGGCGGACCCCAGACCCGTGCAGTGGGCGAGGGTACCAACTCGGAACGCCAGGGACCTCTCGGCACGAATTTATGTTCGTAGGCGTTTCCGTGGTACAACCAAGGGGCAGGCTGAAGCCGAAGGAAGGGAGAGCAGGGTTTTGATCTAAGCCCCTCGGCTTCTGGAAATCGGCTGGGACCCCCGCTGAACCTGGGGGCTTTGACTGTCGTCACGCCTCTGCACAGACGACCCCAGCCTGTGGATAACCTTTCATTGCCCTCACATAAACGCCCTTACGGAGAACGCCCGTAGGGAGAAATGCAAGAGTAAGAATGTTCACGAATAGTCTGGAGCCCCAGATGAGAACAGAAGGCGGGAAGCGGGCCTTGGAGGAAGCTGGGGAGGGGGGATTATTTCACTTTCTCAGGACCAGGCTGAGAGACGGGAGTGGAAGAAGAAAAAGGACAAAACGGGGTGCCGAAGGCTCCATTGGGTGCTCCCTGTCCGCAGGGATGTTAAGCAGAATCCAGGCTCCCAGTCGCTGCCCGATGACCAGGACTCCCGGACCCTGCGGTTGCGAAGTGTGTGCGACGCTTCCATCCTCTCCAACCTGCGGACACACTGGTTCCCTTTCAGAACTAGACATGTTTTTTAAAAGCACACAGAAAAATATTAAAGAGCAAATGTTGTAACGTAGAGATGCAGGAGCAGCGAGCAGACAGCAGCCTCCCAGCAGAGGCAGCGGTACTCCAGCGGCCAAGTGAGGAAGGAGCTCACGCTAGCGGCAGACTTTCACCACCTGTAGTCATGTCATCGTAGAGACGTGTCTCAGCCTTTCTCTGCCTCAGTTTCCCTATCTGTAAAGTGGGGTTGATAGTATGTCACCCAAAGGATATCTAGAATGTGAAAGACTGCTTCGAATCATGTAGTCTCGGCTGTTCTGCGGTGAGAAGGCCAGGTGGCTGCTGTTACTCTAGCTCTACAGGGAAGGCAGAACCTAGAATTTTATGTTCAGTAAAATCTCTCCATTTTTACAGGGTGCTAATTTAAACACACACACATGCAGACACACATGGATGTGCACTTGCACACCCCCCCCCCCCAATCTGGGCCCAAAGACAGTCAGCTAGTTTGAGACCTTTCCTCTAAAGGCCGCCAGGAGGCCACGGGACAGGAGGGAGGAAGGAAGGAAGAGGGATGGATGTCATCTCTCCCTGTCATCCATCACCGCCGCATCCAGACCACTTGAGCCAAACATTGAAACCAGTGTGGCCAGCTCTCTTTTGGGGGTGGATGGATATGGGGAGACATGCCCTATTCTCCGTTCCCCCGGGAGGATATAGGACTCTTGCACCAGGAGGTCTTCAGAAGTCACGTTGGAAATGTGATGGTGTGTGGCGGGTGAGGGGACTCCCTCTTGTTCTTGGAGACCCTACTTTCCCTCCAAACAAGCTGGGCTCTGCACGCCCAGCTTCTCATCAGCCCAGGCACTTGCCACCTGGGTGCTTTGAGGTGCCTGTGGGCTCCTCGTCCGTGGTATGGTAGCATCCTCTTCCTCTTCCAGGCTGGTTTCTCAACATGTTTCAGGAGGCCCACGCAGCCCTGCATCCTAGGGCAGGAGACAACTGAGGGGGGTTGGGGAGGTGCTCCTCTTCTGCCTCTTCTCCCATCCCAGCCTTCCTTTGTCCCCTCCTGATGGCTTACCCTGATGCTCTCATCATCTCATCTGCTCTAATCGCCCCATTGCTTTGACAAATCTCACTGTTCTTTGCACATTTTCCAGCCCTGGTGGCTTCGCTCTTTCAAGCATCCATGCATTAAGCAGATGTTTGCTGGGCAACTACTGGGCATTAGACTTTGTTTCTTGAGGGGCAAATCAAGCACATTTCTCTGACTTATCATTGTCTCCTAAAACATTGAAACTTTAAAGTTTAACCGAGAAGGTTTAATAGAGTCATTAAATCTGATAGAGAAAACAGCAACAGGAATTACTTGCTGCAGTGATTCCGAAAGCAAAGCACAGTCCAGAGAGACCACTCAGAACCAGAGACAGGGATTCTCATTTATCTTTGCCGAAAGTAAATATGGTACTGATTTTTAAACATTCACACATTAATGGTTGAAAAGTAATTGGTTTTGTATGTTTTAGTATGAAAACAATATTTTAAAAATTGCTTCCTGGATTTGTAGGTTTTAAGTTTTATGATTTTTTTTTTTTTTCCTTTTCACTCTGTAGAGATAGAATACTGCATACTTGTAAGTAGTGGGAGAAAAACTCTTTACTTTCATTCATCTATATCTATTCTGTTCCATTGTGTTTAATTTCAATAATCTGGATTCATTTAAGTAATATTCCATTATAGATTCAATGCATATATATTGTTTTTTAACTTAAGAAATGGGGAACTTTTTTGGTCAATTTTAAGTAACTCTGCATTAAAGCTAAGAACGCCCACTTAATGTGGTTCACTCTGAAAGTTCCCCTTGAAGAAGAAGAGGTTCTGCTTTATTTTGTAAGGTTTTATGTTTACCTTTCCCAATCTCGCCTTGGGTTTTCCACAGCTGGTTTAGTAAGACTTGCTTCGGTCCTGACAGCTCGAGTCTTTCAGTGCCATTGAGGACACAGGACATTTTCTTCTTTGCTTCCAGTTTCACCACTCAATAAATTTGAGGAGTCACCAAGCAGTCATCTGTGTAGTCAGATAAGGCAGAAAATGATGATTTCTCTACTATTTTGCTTAGAAGGATGAGAAACTAGATTAATCAATGTCTGCTGGAAATGCCTTTTTATAGAAAAGACTGGCTTCTTTCATCAGAGTCATGATTTGTGGCTCCCATGCAGACACATTAGATGGTTTTCCAGGGGACAGGAGCAGGCAATCAAGCTTTGAATTTTAAGTCTGTCATTAGATGACATGAGGTCAGCTTTAGTCCACCTTTAATATGGTTGGGAGGGTAATGGGGCCAGCGGGCCCCCATGGAGTCCACCCATCTCATTCTCTGGGGTATCAGAGAAACCGTGCAACATCTGTAAGAGAATGTTTTGGATGGATTACAATTCTTGGTAGAAAGAGACTAAAATCCATCTCACAAAGGTTTAAGCACAAAAGGGAATTTGTTTGCTCACGTGATGAAAGAGCCCAGGGTAGCTCCAGCTGGATGCAGAGATGTCAACAATGTGACCAGGGCTCTGTTGATTCCTCTTCAAAGCAAGTGGACTTTCCTCTGGGTTGCCTTCATCCCTAGGCATGTGGTGGCTCCATGGCCCTGGTTTATATCCTACCCACTTTGTATTCAAAATCCCAGCATCAGTTTGGGTCTCATGCCTGGCCCCAAACCTTCTCCTTGGCCAGGTGGGTGGAATAAGCTCACTCCATGAGATGGAAAGGAGTGGTAGTAAGTCAGCCAGCTTATATCGAGGAGAGATGTTCCCTGTAGGAGAACTGAGGTGGGGCGTGGCGTGGCTGTGAGCGCACATGCCGATCACAACCTGATCTGCTTTCTAATGGGTAGAGGTGCTCAGTGAGTTGCTCAGCCAGCAAGCTGCCTTCTCTGTATTTTTTGCTACAATTGATGTTGATAGTAGACATGGTTGGTTGCCCTGCCTAGAACTCCTCTCCAGCAGGCCAGGCCTCCACCCATTCCCATCTTTGTCTCACCCCTCACTGCTTTTCTTATTACCTCCACATTTATCCTGGGATTACCCCCTTAATAAACCACTGTCACAAGAGCCCAAGTTATACGTAAATCATGAAATGCAGCTCTTCATGCCCGATAGAAGGCTATCCCCTATTTTCTCAACACAAAGACTGAGAGTTTTGGGGCCAACCTGAAATAGATAAAGATGTAGATGAAAAAGACAAATTTCTACTTACAATATTTAGTTTATTAATCTAGTTGCCTATGTCCCTTTAAATCACATGTTACATAAAATCTTAGCTTGGGGACATTATGTTTTCTGCTCACATTTCGCAAAGCAATTCTAGCTGAACTTGTAGCATGCATCTTTGATAATGTCTTTGTCATCAGCAGAGCCACTTGTTTGAGTCATCTAATAGAGTTTTCAGAGCATAGCATTTCACTTTCCCAGCTCTTTGAGATTTAGTCCTTTTAGAATCCGAGTACAATGCCGTCATAGAAATGCATCTACAGCCGTAAGCACCAATTCAGCTGACATTACGACAGTCGCCTTCCTTTCTCCCGTAGGTGGCTATTTGTAATTTCCAGCAAATAAAACCTGTTCTCTTTTGCTTTTTAAATCAGGCTTTAAGAGATTTGTTTACAATAGCATCCAATGCTCGCTTATAATTGTATCCCAAATGCTCAAGAATAATGACTGCATTTGTGTTAA
Organism: Callimico goeldii; assembly: GCA_963573925.1. Taxonomy (NCBI): domain Eukaryota; kingdom Metazoa; phylum Chordata; class Mammalia; order Primates; family Cebidae; genus Callimico; species Callimico goeldii. Next base: position 15,811 of record CAUYOR010159988.1, on the reverse strand, counting down.
AGGTTTCCCGTCCATCACCTTTCTCGAAACCAATTTCGTCAGATGATGTCTGTAATGACCCAGACCAGCACTGAATGGCGTCATTTCAGGCTAATGTATCTTCCCAAACAGTATTTTGTAATTTAAAATGAAGTAATTGAGAAAGTTCTCTGTAAAATGGGAGACTTCCTACGAATTTGATTTTAAGGTAACTATTTTCTGAGGAACAAATTTTAGAGGAAAAAAATCTCTTACCTTGAGGCTTATCTGCTCCTTAGTATAATAGATGCTCTGAGATCTCATTAGAGGGGCTGAAATGGGACCAACTCTGCTTGCTTGACTCAGATGTAACATTTGGAAAGGAAAGTAGCATTTGCCTGGACACGGAGAAATGCCTTCTTTATTTTAATACAAACAGAAGTGGAAAAAGACCTAGTATCTAATTGAAGGGTCCAGTCATACGGGGATATTTGGGAGCAACTCTGTTTTCTCATGCATTATTTTAAATAATCATTCATTTTAACCTTCTCTGTTTTGAAGACCCTCAAACTTCGGTCATATTGATTCCTCATTCATATTATAATTGGTCACCATTGTCTTATGTAATAAGAATAGTAATAGGAATAATCCTAGCTAACACCATTATAAACACCTCAGTGGGGTGTTTATGATGGATCCGTTGCTATTATGGGCTCCTTTTTTGTCTCTTTTTGAAAAAAATATAAGTACTATAATGATAGTCATTTTGAAGATGAGAAAATATGCACAGAGAAATTAAGTGACTTTACTGGAGGTTACAGAAAAAGCAAGAGCTATGAATCCAGGAAGGCTGACTTAGACCCTGTTAGGAAACGCTGGGTTTTCTATTTCAACCACTTAGGCTATGGTTGGAAGTTCCAAAGTGCAGTGTGCTTACTACTGATCATTTGTCAATAAATATTCAGAAAAAATTTTAATAAAAAATATGCATGTTAATCATCATAAATAATGAATCCATGTTATATATCAGAGGCACCATAGGTATATTTGTAACACAGCAGTATCTACTATTAAACATATGTTTACCTGTGATGTAAGTTAGATATTGTTGTGTTGCAAACTACCCCAAAACTCAGTGTCTCATGACAACATACACTTATCATGTATTTATTTACTGCTCATGGATCTTTGAGTCAGCTAGGTATTGCTCTGGTTTTAGCCATGCTCAGCTGATCTTGCTGGCTTTGCTCATTCATCTGTGGAGCCAGCTGGGGGAAATGCTGGCAGGTTGATGGGGAAGTTAGCTGACAGCCAGCCAAATTCCATGCAGCAAACCAACTTCCATGCTTGTGAGTGAGGCTATCCTAGACCAGCCAATGAGGGTAGAAAACCAGCCAATGGGAACATCCTAGGCCTAGTGAGGCCATCTTAGACCATCCAATGGGAACATCCTAGGCCTAGTGAGGCTATCTTAGACCAGCCAATGGGAACATCCCAGGCCTAGTGAGGCCATCCTAGACTAGCCAATGGGAACACTGTAGGCCAAGGGGGCCATCTTAGACCAGCCAATGGGAGTGGAAGAACCTTATGTCTTCCATCCTCCCATGAAGGCTGGGCATGGAGAAAGAGGGAGAGAGAAAACAAGTGAGTGGGTGTAGGAGCACAAAGGCCTCTTTAAAAATTGATATATATTAGAACATTTTTGGCAGTCCACGTGATATTTTGATACCTGCATACAATGTGTAATGACCAAGTCAAGGTAATTGGGATTTCCATCACCTCAAATGTTTATCTTTTCTTTGTGTTGGGAACATTATAAATCTTATAGCTATTTTGAAACATACAATAAATTATTGTTAATTTGAATTTCGTTACTGTACTGTCAAATACTAGATTTTATTCTTTTTAACTATAGTTTTGTATGCCTTTACCAGTTTTTCTTTATCTGCTCCCTCCTCTTTCCTTCCCAGCCTCTGGTAACCACTCTTCTACTCTCTACCTCCACGACATCTACTTTTTTTTTTTTCAGAGATGGAGTCTGCCCTGTTGCCCAGGCTGGAGTGCAATGGCATGATCTTGGCTCACTGCAACCTCCACCTCCTGGGTTCAAGCGATTCTCCTGCCTCAGCCTCCCGAGTAGCTGGGACTACAGGTGCATGCCACCATGCCCAGCTAATGTTTTCTAATGTTTAGTAGAGACGGGGTTTTACCATGTTGGCCAGGCCGTTCTCACACTCCTGACTTTATGATCTGCCTGCCTGGGCCTCCCAAAGTGGTGGGATTACAGGCATGAGCCACCACGCCTGGCCAAGATCTACTTCTTTAGTCTCACATGAGTGAGAACATGCAATATTTTTCTTTCTATGCCCTAGTTATTTCACTTAGTATAATGACCTCCAGTTCTATCCATGTGGCTGCAAATGACAGACCCGTACTCCTTTTTATGGCTGAATAATATTCCATTGTGTATACATACCACATTTTCTTTATCTATTCATCCATGTATGGGTTCTTAGGTTGATTCCACATCTTGGCTGTTGTGAATAGTACGGCAGTAAACATGGGAGTACAACTATCTCTTTGGTATAACGATTTCCTTTCTTTTGGATGAATACCTAGCAATGCAAGGCTCTTGAGACCTCGATTGGGAACTCGCATATCACCTCTGTTGCATTCCACTGGCCACAGAGAGTCACAAGACCAGCTGAGATCTGAGGTATGGGAAAATCAGCCCTACCTCCTGATGGTGCTGATGGGAGACCCTGAAAATCACATTGCAAAGGGCAGGAATGCAGGGAGAGGTGAAGCATGGAGGCTTTTTTCCCCCAGCCAGTCAACCATACCTTCTACTTTAGACATGTGTAGCAATTTAGAGCACATTCGCTAGAAACTTTTAATAAACAAGTGATTTATTTTTCCATATAACAAGATGTCTGGTTATAGGTGGTCTGGTTATTATAACTGGTCCAGGATATCACCATCGACCTAGGATCCTTCTTTATTCCTGCCCTACCCACCCTAGGATCCTTCTCTTTTCCTGTCCCACCCACCCCTACTCTTTTTGTTTAGTTTTGTGGGTAGCATGATCACTGCAGCATGGTGAGGCACCATGCTTGTGTTTCAGGCAGGGAAAAAATGAACCTGAAGCCCTAAGGGGTATGCCTTTCAAAAGCTCTCTGGAGGGCTTCCAGCATTTCCTCTGTACAGCTTGTTGTCTAGAACTGGGTCACAAGACTACCCTGACTTTGGGGAATTGGGGAGAAGAGTATTCTAAAGGGGAACTAAACATCACTGGAGTCTTACTGCTGAGAAAGGGGAGAATGAGAGTAGACTGACATCTCACAGTGTCTGCCCCAGCATGTAATACTAGTTTTCCATCTGAGACAGTAATATAAAATTTATTTTAAAAAAATATTAAGTGAAAAAAGAAATTCATTCAATACTTTAATATAATTACTAGTCTAAGTCATACTTTGGCAAACTTTTGCTGTAAAAGGCCAGTGAGTTAAATTTTTTTTGTCTCTGCTAGTTATGCAGTCCTACTGCAACTAGTTAACACCATTGTGGGAGAAAACAGTCACAGCCAAAAATGTAAACAAATGAAACCCTGCCTCTACTAAAAATGCAAAAATTAGCTGGGCATGGTGGTGCGTGCCTGTAGGCCCAGCTACTTAGGAGGCTGAGGCAGGAGAATCACGTGAACTAAGGAGGCAGAGGTTGCAGTGAGTTGATATCAAGCCAGTGCACTCCAGCCTGCATGAGAGAGTCAGACTCTGTCTCAAAAGAAAAGAAAAGAAAAAGGACATGGCTATGTTTCAATAAAACTTTATTTATAAAAATAGAAGGCAAAAGAGATTTGGTCTGTAGGCTATACTTTGCTGATCTGGTCCAGATAATTTGCAGATATAACAAAATAGTGAAGGCTTAATATTTGGTGGTTGACAGACAGAGGAAATTTACCAAGGTTATGTGGGGATAGCCAAAGTTTAGGAACTAGGCTAAAGTTTAGAGCTCACACTGTAACCTTTTACGTTACCATGGTATTAAGTACAATACAGTTTTGGCACCATCAGGAAGACTGAAAATATCAATGAGTTTGAAAAGATACATAAAATTTGTTTCCTCTCACAAATAACCATGGAGTGAGAGCAGTCTGGGTTTAGTATGGAGGCTCCATGGTGTGCTGGAGGCCAGGTTTCTTCTGTCTTATTCCTCTGCTCTCTTCACCATATGTTTTCCCCTTATTTTTTTTATGGTCAAGAATGACTGCTCCAGCTCCTGCCATTAAATCTGCATTCCAGCTGAAAGAAAGAAGAAAAGAGGAAGAGTACCCACTTCCCTGTAAGGACATGTGGTGGACATTGCATGTATCACTGCCTCTCGTATCTCTTTAGCCAAAAATGAGTTACCTAGTCATGATTAGCTGTAGAAACCTGGGAAATGTACTTTTTAGCAGAACAACAATGTATCCCAGCTGGAAAGTAGATTCTTACTAAGGAAAAGGATCAGAAATGGGCAACTTGCATGCTCTGCCACATGAGCTAGAGATATAGATAAGGTGAAAGTCTACATATCTTTTTCCTTATGAAGAATAATTTGAGTTAGTCTTCATGCCGGAACAACATTTTCCAGGCACCATTTTCAGGCTAAAATTTCCCTTATGCCTTGACCATTAGTCACCCGAGGCAGTAGTAAAATCTTATTCATTATTGTGCTCCTCAGTACAGTATAAAAAAGTCAAGTTAAAAAAAATGACAGAATTCTAAATTCTAGTTAGAGAAAAACATGTTTTTGTTTATTTGTCTGAAGAAATAAGAGTCAAGAGTCTTATGACTAAGCATCCATGTTCATGTTTGCAAACCTGGAGATGCATATTTCTCTTCAGTTCTTCTGATTTCAAACACTTCTGTTTGAAACTTCTCTGCACATTGTCCCCTACTGCCCACCCCTTGCCATTTGTAAAAGGAGAAACAAGGTCTCCCCTTTGTCAAGGCAGCTATGGGTGCTGCACCTGGGGAGGTTAGTTTATATCCTTGTCGCTTCCATTCAGTTATTGCTGCTTTCCCGCTATTGCCCACTGAAGCATTCTTAAATTATATGGTGAGCTACAGTAATAACAGTAGGAAAACCACCTTGCTGTGATTTACACAGAACAAGGTGTGAGAGACTGTCACCCCTGCATGAGAGTGTCCCATTATTTGTATACATTTTGCTTTTCCTTCCTGGTAGACCCCAGTGATCACTGAGGAAAAGCTTATGGATAGACCTATACACCCTTCCAGAAAATTAATTATGTAACGAGAGAAGAGAAACTCTGGCACGAGGAATACGCAAACGTGGGTTGGCTCTCACTTTCTGTTACAGCAACGCTCCCTGCTGAAACAGGGCGGAAATTTATGGACATCTTTAATCTGTTTCTTCTTGGAAATAACTCCAAAATTCGTATTTAGCCTTTAAAGAGAACTATCTTTTTAAGAAAGAAAAAAACCTTGATGAATGCAAATTGACATTAAATGGAGTTTAAAAAATGATCAGGGTTTTAAAGTATGATTATAATCAGTGAGAATAGTGGAGCAGAGTCAAATCATTATTGATCTCGCTCATGGGGTTAGGAGGAAGGAACTGCTGTGAATTAATCACAAAAGGAGATTTTCTGTAAAGCCTGTCCATCTGTGAATTCTCCCCAGAGTCTGCTTCATCCCTGGGACCCCTGAGACACTGGACGCTTAGTTAACCCTTTGATAAACCTTCCAGCAGGATCTACAATCGTGTTAAAGGAGAAAACATCTCTGTGCACAGATTGTGTCTGAGATTTTTACAAATGAAGTAGAAAAGTAGCCAATGGTCTAAGTTTTGGAGTCAGACTAGGTTTCATTCGTTAATTTCATTCAATAGATATCTAATGAGCATCTATTATGTGCCACACACAGTGTTTTAGGTGTTAGAAAAACTGATGATCATGACAGATCACTCATGGAGCTGATGTCCCAGCTTATGGGAGATGAGCCACCAACCACAATGAATGAATCAGGCAGCAACATACAATGATGTTATAAAGACAGTACTAACAGGAATAACAGCCACACATTTTTGGAGTACTGTTTCAGATCCTAATCTTGGTGCTTGTGGTATCAACTCATTTAACTTTCTCCACCTTCCTTGCAGGAAGTTCTAGGATTCCTCTCATTTATAGGTGAGGACCCTGAGGCACACAGAGAGTGAGTGATTTTCCCCAGGTTTCATGGCTTACTGGTGGCAGAGGCAGGATTTAAACCCGGCAACTGGCTCTAAGGCCCAAGTTGCTAGTGGCTGCCTTTTTACCTGCCTGTGCATGAAGGTGAGAATCACCATTATCTTTAAAACCCGGAGGCACTGGAGCTGCTGTCTCTTCCCTTCCCATTCAATACCGGGCATAGGAAGTGGCTGGCGCAATGAGCCCACCCAAATGATGGCCAGGTGCACCACTTTGGGCAAGGTTCTTCTCCCAACTATTGCCTTTGAGTTCCTGCTGGTGCAGTGGGGGAAAAAATCTGAGTAGCAAGAACACAGGTGGCCTGAGAATGAAGGGAAACCCAGTGGCGTCTGTTTCCCGCCAGACAATAGGAGAGCCAAAACACAAAGCAAACGACAGACCAACAAAAACACACATGAAAAAAAAAATTTGGTTTTGTCGGGAAACAGCAAAGAATTGACGTTCTACAAAAGTCAAAGCCTCCACAAATGATTCTTTCAGTGGAAGGAAAGTAAGCAGTGGCCATCCAACCTCTTCCCCATCCAAAATCCCTTGCATTCAATAAATATGAAAGTATCATGTCCCCTTAGGGGACTGTGGCCATTTGGAAGTTTTATTTCTCAGACTTAAGTCACTCTTCTGCTTTATCCCAAACACGACAGGAATCAGGAGGAGAACCTTAAGGAATTTTCTCAAGCCCTCTCTAACTTTCCTGGGGATCAGAGCTGACAACTGTGTTCATTGCATGCCTGTTGTTGATGAGCTGATCCTAGGGTGGGTCACACACGCAAGCGCATGCACACACACGGCGACTCGCATCCCCACCTGCTGGAAAGGGATAGAAGACTAAACGACTCTGATGGGCCACGCTCTCCTGTCTGCCTCCTCTCTTCTGATCATGAGCAGCTTTTTCTACTGTGGGTTTTTGGGTTCCTTTTGAAGAAGAGAAGCCAGCCAGGGGTCATGGTGGGCTACCTTGGGGTAGTTGCAGAACGCAGTGGGGTGCAGTGCTGTTGGCAGGCAGGGCTCGTCTTTGAGGAGCAGCCTCACTTTGCTGTACGCGCTTTCACAAGAGTGTCATTCCTCTGTTCTTCCTGTCTTTGCAGAATTGTTGGACTTGTTGTCATGGTTGGTATTGAGAACTGCTTCATAATAAGCAATAAACATCTTCCAAACTAGAACTTAGAATGGTATCCAAGGCCATCTTGATGGGTGTGTGACCAAGGTCCCATGCTCAGTTTGATGCTCCCCTGTTGTGGGCTTGAAATCCTTAATAATGTTGAGAAAGGCCCTCCATTTTCATTTGCACTGGGCTCTGCCAATTAGATAGTTTGTCCTGACGGTACAATACCCCAAATACTGTTAGAGCAGCTTGAAATGAGAGAACTGAAAAAATCATGTGTTTATTTCAAGGCCTATTGGGGAAGGAATGATACCCTTACAGTAACATCCTGAAAGAAGAGCTGTATTGTCCAAGTCCCAGATAGTAAGGGAGAGAGTGTGGACCTCCAGAAGGTTTTTAGAGGTGGTCTAGGTTTTGAGACACTCAAAACAACAGAAGTGAAAGGTCCCCCTGCAAACACAAATCCCTCTCCCAAGAGAAAGGAGCTTTCATCATCTTTTGAAGACCACCTAAGGAATTGGGCAGTTGTTGTTTTTAATAAACTTTTAAATTTATAACAGTTTACAATGTACAGAAAAGTGGTGAAAATAATACAGGGAAGCCCCATGGAGTGGCTCCTAGTTTCCCCTATTGTTAACATCTTACATTTGTATGGTACGTTTGCTGCAATTAATGACCCATTAACTACCGACCCATGATTGTTGACTAACCTCACTGTTCGTTCAGATTCCCTGGTTTTGCCCTAATGCCTTCTTCTTGCCATTCAGTGTCTCATGTGACATTGAGTCGTTGTGTCTCCTAAGGCTCCGTGGCCCTGGCTCTTAGTCACTTGTTTTTATAGCACTTCGGAGGACTGGTTAGGTGCCTTATAGGATGTCCCTCTACCTGGGTTGGTCTGATATTTTCCTCATGATGAATCTGGGGCTGTGAGTGTTGACGAGGAAGACCACGGGGATAAGGTGACATTTCCAGCATGTCACAGCCAGGGTCCCTGCTGCCAACATGACGTTTCCCTGTTGCGATGCTGACCTCGAGCACCTGGCCACGGTCGTTCTCTGCTTCTCTTGCGAGACTTTTGACCCACAGGGGTTCTGCTTTTCTCTGCTGAAAGTATCTGGTGCCTGCCTCATCTCTCTGCTGCTGCATCTCTCCTTTCATCATAACCTCTGCCCCCGCCCCAGGAGTTTTTCCATTCACCCCACTTATGTTTCCTGTGATGCAGGGTGCAATTAGTGTTTCCAGAGCAGAGTGAACGCAGGCCCTCATCAGAGCTGCTGTGGGAGGCCACGTTCACCACAGTCTTTACCCAAACCAGAACTTTATTGGAGACATAAATTACTTTTATTTTCCTTAAAAATATTTGAGATGAATTACATTAGAATCCTCATTGAGAAAATCTATCCTGCACCTATAATCAGAGGAGAGATGCCACCTACTAAAACAAACAAACAAACAAAAACATAGGCTATACTTTTGCACTGACACCTATTTTAAATTTTATTCTTTGCCCTATACTGTTTCATCAACTTTCATCTCCTCTTCTGGTATTTATTAGCAGGTGGGCATAGCTCTCTCCCCATCAGAGAACCTTCAAAAGAGTGGAGCACACGGCAGATTCTCTCCCAGGGAGCAGAAGGCCAGCTGATGCTCAGTGCTGAAAGGCAGATAGCCTTGGGTCCTCACATGTAGGGGAGAAATATTTCCGAGGTAAATAGACTAATAATTTTTTAAGATAGAATTTTCGAAGGTTGCTTTTGCATAGTGAGGTTAAAAATGTCTCAGGAAGGATATAGGATACGAATTTTTCACCCTGGCCATCTATCCGTCCCTTACCTTCTGTCAATGTACCGTGGCCTCCTGAGTCTGTCTGACATCCTTGTAAATTCATTCCTCCTTCCTGGTCTGTTCGAGAGCCCTCCGAAGTCAGAAGGCACTAGTGATGTGGCTGCACTTTTCTCTGCCTCTGTGCAGCCAGGTGAAGTACAGAGCCCAGGGTGTCGTCTGCCCCTGCCCAGCCGACGAGTCTCTTGGGCTAAACATGCTCTTTGGTCCTTTTGTATTTCATCTCTCTCCTCTCCCAGGAGGACAAATGAATATAGAAGGGTCTTCCTGGCTTGCTTGATTTCTCCCTTTGAAGAGCTTTTCCTTGAGGGCCGATTACTTTCCTCTTCATAAGGGGCCATTTTCTTTTCTCCTTTTTTTTTTTTTTTTTTTTAATTTTGAGACAGTCTCACTGTGTTGCCCACTCTGGAGTACAGTGGTGCAATCTACAGGTGCGCACCACCATGCTTGGCTAGTGGGGTGTGTGTGTGTGTGTGTGTGTGTGTGTGTGTGTGTGTGTGTTTTAAGAGATGGGGTTGCACCATGTTGTCCAGTCTGGTCTCTTAACTCTTGGGCTCAAGTAATCTTCCTTCCCTAAGTGCTGAGATTGCAGGCATGGGCTATTTTCTTATGAGCCCTTTGCCCTCAAGTGGATGACAAAGATGTTTTTAGTGGAAAAAGTCAACTCCTGCCCTTCTCTGAAGTCCATGCTACTGACAACTTTAATAATAAAAGCCAAAGTTTTTCTTTTTTTTCCCCATCCTAGCTTAAAATGAGAAGAAAAAGATTTTTTCCTCTTCTTTTTCCCTTTCTTTTAAAATTGAGGGAGAAGTTATGAGCATAACAAAACTCTCATCTAGAAAATGTCCCCGAGCCTGCAATTACTGGAGTGTGGCCACCTTGTTCAGAGCTCCAGGACGCACTTCCACATAATGTCCCTTTTAAAGGTTATTATCTACATTGTGCCATTTCTGCTCCTCTCATCCTTTCCCACTGCCATTTATTAGAGGCTAGCTAAGGTTTCTCACCCAGAAAGAACCCTCATAATAATGAACTATACCTAAAAGCCCTTCCTAGTTAGGGGACCATTCGGGGAAGAAAATGGATAGAGTGGGAGAAGTAGTTTTGAGATCAGATAGACTAATGATTTTTCAAAATAGAGTTTTGAAGGTTGTTTCTCAGAGTGGTTTTACAAACTTCCTAAGGGGATAGCAGGGCTGTGGGATGCTGGTTCTTTCCATGGACCTGTCCCTGTCTTACCTTTTGCCTGTGAGTGGTTTTTTTATGTTTTGTTTCATTTTGTTTTTTTCTGAGACAGAGTCTTGCTCTGTCACCCAGGCTGGAGTGCAGTGGTGCAATCTTGGTTCACTGCAACCTCTGCCTCCTGGTTTCAAGCGATTCTCCTGTTTTAGCCTCCCCAGTAACTGGGACTGCAGGCACCCACCACCACACTTGGCTGACTTTTGTATTTTTAGTAGAGACAGGGTTTTGTCATGTTGGCCAGGCTGGCCTCGAACTCCTGACCTTAGGTGATTCACCTGCCTTGGCCTCCCAAAGTACTAGGATTATGGACGTGAGCCACCACGAGCTTTGTCTCCTGAGTTTTCAGAAGCTCATATAAGTTATTCTCCTGTGAGGACTGTCGGGATGGTCTCCATGCTTGGGATATTTGTGAGGTGCTCCCTCCATGAAGATGTCTTTATTGATGATAACTGCTCATCCCAAACCAACCCTGCACCCCGCAGCCATCCTTGATGGACAGCTTATAGTGCTATAATGCCCGGAGCTGGGAGGAGGTGGCACTGCCGGGCCTGATGTCTACAGACAGGCTTGTCTAAGCTTGACTAGTCCCCACCCTGCTTTCTCTTCCACCTCCCTAAAGTTAGATGGCCAGATTTTGCAAATAAAAATACAGAACCCCAGAATACATAATTTTTTTTAGCATAAGTATACCCTGAACATTGCATAAGACATACTTACGCTAAAAATGATTCGTTGTTTACCTGAAACTCAAATAGAACCAGGCATCCATATTTTATCTGCCAATCCTTCCCTAAGGCACAGCGGTGGAGGCCTGGGACCCTTGTTGTTTTTAGGATAGTCCTCTCTGGGGGACTTCATCTGCTTGAAAACTCTCCAAATCTGATTTTACTTCTTAATCCTGACCGGTTTGGGGGCTCCTGTTAATCCCTGCTCAGCCCAGGCCTTTTCTTATACCTAGGTTGACTTCTGGGTCTTCTGTTCTTCAAACACTAAACTGGCTACCTCGAAAGAGCTGGGAAGCTGGTTCCCATCTACCAAGTGTCCTGACCCCCCAGTTTCCCCTGGAATCAGTCTACCAGGATGTCCCTCTCTCTTCCTCCCTACCTCTCTTGTGATCTCTGTCACTCCCTCTGGGCTGCTTGGCTTAGGTAAGGCCTGGTCTTTTCAAGACCTGTTTGGCATTTTAGCCAAACACCCTGACCAGAGGGGAGGAGCGCCCACTGGCCTAGGCTCTTCAACCATGATTTCACCACAAAGGAAAGGCCACGTTTTCTTTCTTTGTTTTCAAAATTAATACATGGAAGAAAATTCCAATTCTTTTCTCTTTGAAATTCGTGAGGGAGACAGCATCAAAGCTGCACCCTTCTGGCTTAGAATATACGCTGAGAGGCTATAATGAGCGCCGAGATGAGATCTTATAGACAGGGTGCATTTCTACGCTAAAACCTGTTTTAAATTTTATTATTCACCTCATGCTATTTCATCTCCTCTAGTCCTCTCCCCCTTGTTTTTATTAAAGCCTGGGTATAGATTTCTTACCCTGAGAGAACTCATAATAATGAAGTATACTTGACAGTCGCACAAGTATGGCATGATGTTCGGCCGGAAGGCGCTCAGCAAAGAACACGGTGGCTTTGTTTTCTTCTCTAGGAGAGAAATAGCAGAGGCAAAATAGATGAATTTTCCCCAAATAGAACTTTTGAAGGGTGCTTTTGCATAGAGAAGTTGAAAACTTCATGAAGTGACAGAAAGCATGTGGATATTGCAGTTATTTTTATTTTGCCCCAGCAGGCAGTGGGTTTTCTCTCCCCTGACCCAGCACCCTCGGGGTGCTGCCCACTTCCCATTTTTCTTCCCCTTTCTCCACATTGACTTTTTTTTTAAATAAATTTTCATGATGGCCTGACTGAGAAAACCAAACAGAACCCACTCGCAGTGCTTTTAGCCCTCAGGTTTTGTTGGATGTTCATGCAGTTTTCTCATTATTTTTCTGTCAGTGTTCATAGAAGCAGTGTAAACTACTTTATTTCAAAACCATTATGTGAGTTTACCCCATGATTATTTAAGCTGTGTATTCTTTTTCTGATTTGAATTTAGTCATAACATATTTTAAAAGTTAAGCCAAGAAGATTTGTCAAATACATTTTTGATGACAACTGCTTAAGTTTCAAGTTTCCTGCCTTCTTTCATCTCTTCTTATTGGACCTGCATTTTACATGCTTGACTACTTAGCTATTATTTCCTTCTGTAAGCATTTTTGTTTTTCTTTGATGTGGAGTCTTGCTCTGTTGCTCAGGCTGGAGTGTAGTGGTGCGATCTCGGCTCTCTGCAACCTCTGCTTCCTGGGTTCAAGCGGTTCTCCTGCTTCAGCCTCCTGAGTAGCTGGAATTATGGGAATGTGCCACCACACCTGGCCAATTTTTGTATTTTTAGTAGAGACAGATCTCACCATGTTGGTCAGTCTGATCTTCAACTCCTGACCTCAATCTGCCTGCCTTGGCCTCCCAAAGTTCTGGGATTACAGGCATGAGCCACCGTGCCCAGCCATCTGTAAGCATTTTAAGCAGGCCTTGTGACTTCTATTGAGAGACGATTGTGGGTCAGCAGTCTTATTTCTCTAGTTTTTTCTCACTCAAGAAAATACGTAGACAGCCCTGTGCTATGGTGAACCTGTTCCTCCAGCTCCAACCCCTGCCCAAGACACCCCAAGGGGAGAATTCAGGGAAGTACAAGCTTGGAAGACTTTCTAACAATTGTCTTCTCTCCCCTTGGGGAAGGTTTGCGTATTTTTCTTCTGTTCTTCTCACGCCCCCCAAGCTGCTGTCTATCATCTGTGTGGAATTGAGTGCCAGCCACAGGTTCCCCTCCTGCAGCATTCTCCACCCCTTCTCCAGTGGAATTTTCTGCATGTGTGACGTTGTTTACACTCTTCTCCAGACGAGTTAAAGGCTACCTCCCGTTTTCTGTCAGATCATAGCTGCACTTTTCTCTATTGCTTTAGAATTGCCAGAGACTCCTTTTGTGAGCAGTAGAGCAGAATTCTTAAGGAAAGATGTAAAAGCTTTTTCTATACCTCAAAAAGTGGACATTCTAGGCAGTTCTAATAATACATCAATTGCTATTCTTTTAAAAAGAATCTAGAAATGAGAATTACTGATTGGTTTGAAAATTATTTCCAGGGGAGTATTTTTTATTTTTTATTTCTTTCCTAAATGTTGCTTTTGTAACCCTACCTGTATTTTCAGGTAGGGCTTTTGGGTTTGTGTATAACTGGGCTTGTAAATGTTCAGTGCATTTTAACCAGACTGATGTAATTTATTTATTTATTTATTTTTACAGATGGGTTTCACCATGGTCAGGCTGGTCTTGAACTCCCGACCTCAGGTGATCTGCCCGCCTTGGCCTCCAAAGTGCTTGGATTACAGGTGTGAGCTACCACGCCTGGCCCAGACTGATGAAATTTACAGGAAGATAGAGATGCTGCTGTGTGTCTAGGAGATAGTCACAGTCTCTGAGATTTTAAAAAAAGTCCTAAATTCAACTTTCATCTCATGAAAGCATTTCTACAGCCGGTGTGAGAACAAAAGAGTGGCTTCTTAGGACTCTAAGAATTTGGCCCCTCTCTTCCTATTATCCCTCCAGCCCTCTTTGTTAGCCCACATCCCAACTTCCAAGTTGTACACGACCTCGAGGTTCAAGTCTCCATGATCTCTTCACAGCAGAGCAGAGCTAACTCTTGATATTTTATTCCTTGCTTTGGTCTAAAAGAACTCCTAATCAGCCCCCTCTATTTTTTATCAGAATCCATAGAAACCATGGAGAGGCTTTTGCTGAAAAAAAAAAAAAAAAAAAGTGCTACTTGAGTTGCATTGCTAAGGGTGGCAGTTCCCAAAGTACTCTTTTCGTTTGAGGTGGAAATCTTGAGAAAAGATGAAGCAAGCTAAAAGTATTTCAGTGACCCCAGGGTCCACCCAGTTGAGTTTCTTTTATTATGAAGAAAACCACACGTGTAAAATAAGCCAGGAAGCATAGATTCTTGAGTAAATTTCCGTATGAAAGTTTTTAAAGAGTATTTTGGGCCATGTTTATTTCTTTCTACTTTATCTCAGTCCTCTTGCTCTTAAATAGTGTATAAGAAATGCTGTCTAATTTGGTACCTGTATAGGATTTTATATTGCTGAAATATTCAAATTGACTGTTACACTGTATTGTTTAGAAGAAATATCTGGGTGAAAGGAAGTTTTCTGATTCATTTTCCAAATGCTTCATTTTCCTCTACGACACAAAAATTAAGAGAACTGTAAGAGGAGAAAGAAAAGAACAATCGCCTAAGTACTCCATGAGACAGAATATCTAAATGTGTTATGAAAACAGAACAGTATCCCCCCATCCTCTTTTGCTGGTTTTCTTGTTGAATTAAGTTTTACTAGTCTGAAATCTTGGTTTGGGCAAAGACCTAAATGCTCCTTCAACATTTGTTGTTTCACAGAGGCTGGACGTAGAATGTTTTCTTTCCTAAGATGATTAGAAAACCAAAATTGATGAGGCCAACTCTAATATTTTCTTTCTTGTTTCTGTTTCTAGTTTGACAAGAGCCCATTTTTTTCCCCTTTCAGGATTAATGAGGGCGAGAAGGGGAGATCTTTCTTCCTAGCTATTATCATGGAAATGGATCAATTTCTCCTTTTTAAGGATGCAAATCTTGAGGAAAAATGAGCTCTCTCCAATACCTTAATTATATTTCAAGAAATGGGCTGCCATTTATGAACTCATCCAGTATTGAGAAATATTGAAAATAATCATTCAAACAGTAGATACTCTTGACTTCAATTTTGGCATTATATACTTCAGATGGTATTTTCAATAATTATATTTTTTTCCTCCTCATCTTATATCTCCTTTTGCTGTCTAAATTTTAGATACATACTTGTGGTCTGGGCACAGATTTTAAGTTAAGGATTGATTTTTAGATATGACTTTCCACTAAACATTGTTCAGAAAAAAAAAAATCTCTAAATGAGAAATCTTAAATTGATTGCCTTTCACCAAAGAAATAAGAGAAATGACTATCACTGAGAAAAGTAATTTATGAAATAAAATGTATGATTATTTCGAAGAGACAAACTTTCAAAACACTGCACTAGGAGAGAGAAATATCCTGGCGTGGGTTGCTAGATTTTTATAAATGGATTTTTCTTTCTTTCTTTCTTTTTTTTTTTTTGAGACGGAGTTTCGCTCTTGTTACCCAGGCTGGAGTGCAATGGCGTGATGTCGGCTCACCACAACCTCCGCCTCCTGGGTTCAGGCAATTCTCCTGCCTCAGCCTCCTGAGTAGCTGGGATTACAGGCACGCGCCACCATGCCCAGCTAATTTTTTGTATTTTTAGTAGAGACGGGGTTTCACCATGTTGACC